>CACSLK010020336.1:878698-899930 GCA_902706635.1 Striga hermonthica
AAAAAAAAAAAAAAAAAAAACTGACCTGAGCATCTCCAAGAGACTTCTTATTTTGAGAAATAAGGAGTCATCCTATATCCATTTGTTTCCTATTTTCTGCTGTCCTCCAAGAGTCTCTATTTTATAATTTGAATCTGAACCAGGCCCACAAATCTATCTAAAACCCCAATTGAAGCCCAGACTGGGTGGACCTCTCGAGATGCCGGCGATGGAGTCTTGATTGGGCAGCGGCGGAGGCACCTTGTTTGCGACAGCTGCGGCGGCGGCGCCATCTTTTCGTCCTGGGGAGACGCCGGCACCTTCCATCCGGTAGTGGCGGCGGCGGCGGCGGCGAGGGATTCGACCTGTTAAGGGGCGGCGAGGGGGCGGCCGTGGATGCTGCGAGCGGGCGGCGGTGGAGGGCGACGAGCGGGAGATGAAAGGAGCATGGAGGAAAAAGACCGCGAGAGGTTGAAAGAAAAGAGTGCGTATCGAAAATAATGGCGGGAATGAAATGGGGGGTCGTTTTTCCCTCCCCAGGAATGAGGAAGGGAAGCCTTTATTTGCAGCCATCCTAAAAATATGACCAAGTTTGGGGGAACTATTGGAGACAATTTTTTTAGAAAAAATCCCTATTTTTGATATAAGAAAGAGGAATATGGAGGCTCTTGGAGATGCTCTTAGTAATGTGAAGTGGGTGGTGTGATAAAAATATGGAAGTAGGGGAAATGTTACGCAACCATTCCGTCGGGTTTGTAACCGTTAGATCAACTATTCCCGGCTGTTACATGGTGATCTAACGGTTACAAAACTTGACGGAATGATTCCGTAACGGGACTGTAGCATCTCCCGGGATAGTTAATGAGGTCTTCTTTTTGCTATGTGAATTAAAGTTTGCATTTGTTTACTGAATTGTTGTAAAAAATTTCTTTGATATTTTACATTGGTATATGTTTTTTTCTAGATAAATATTAATGCACAAAGGACCGAGAGAAGAGTACTATAACATATATCTCCCATGCATAAATACAAAATTAATTTGGAATGTTTTATAAGGCTATATTGGGAAAAATTATAAGTATGATAAAAGCTACCTTAAAGAAGTTTATAATTAAGGTTTTTCTTTTTCTTCTACTCGAAGTTAAATCGAATTTCACGTGTTTAGATAAATAACATTTGTATTTGAGCGTTTCGTTGAGCACCTGAACTTACACAGTCTCAAGGTTGACTCGCAAACAACTTGCTAGCCATGGACGGACTACAAGAGGTCCAGTCCGGCCCGTGGGCCCTCCTCAAATTTTTTAAAATCATTATATAAATACAAATAAAAAAATACTATAAAATATGAATAAAAATGTAAAAAACATGTAGAATATATAAATAATTAAAACTTATTTTCAATGTTATTTTAATTTAAAGTAATGACACTTTATTTATTAAAAAGTATACTTACAATTTTTATATTTTACATTGCTGGATAAATTTCTAAAAATATATAATAATTTTACTCTTTCGGACTCTTAATTGTAGATCAATTTTATGATTCATAAAACCTAGAATTTAGTTGGATTGTTAGATTTTTGAATGTTGATCGATTGTATATTTGAATGTGGATTTTTTACTAATTTTCTTTTATTCTTTTTTTTTTGGTATGTAATCACATATTTTTAACTTTACTTATTTTTTTATTAATAAAATGGTCACTTGATAAGCTCTATCAACAAAAAATGATATGCAATGTGTTGCAAAAGTTCAATGTAAATTAAATTTTGAACAAATAAACTTATCTATTTCATAAATATAGATCTTAAACTTAAATTATAAATACACGAAATCTCATTTTATTTTTCTTAAAAAAAAATTGAGAGTGATACGGATTATAAGTTTTTAAAAATTTGATAGTACACATATAATTATCTATATTTATAAGTAAACACAATTTTATATGAAATAAGTGTTTATACGTAAACTACAAACTCGTTATTTAACATTTAAAATTGAGCCACCTGAGTGAAAATCCTAGATCCATCACTGTTGCTAGCGGCTCGATTCATTTGCAACCCTAACCACAATATTAATTATTTACATTATTGGAAGGTTCAGCCATAAACAATCTTTTAAACTCAATTTTTTCAGTATTTTGTTTAACAAAACAAATGCACAAATCCAAGATGTATAGAAATGGGAAGATCAAAGTTGACTCACAAAATGTTTTACCTATTATACAAAAGCTAAAAGCAGAGCCTGTATATCTTTCAAAATAATGGGCTACAAAAAGTTTGTTCCTTTAGCAACAAAAACAAAATTTCAGTTCATTGGAACACAAGATTGAGTCAGTCATCACCATGAAAATATATATATATAAATAAAATAAAAAAATAAAAAGGGTCCCCTTTTATGGGTCCCAATCAAAAGAAAAACAACTCAACAACACACACAAAAAAAAATAAATAAATAAATAAATAAATAAAAAAAAATGCTCACACAGTATTAAAAAACAAAGCTAGCAATTATTGGAGTTGGAAAAAGATAAAGAATGAGAAACAAAGCATAAACAAAGCTAATTTGATACCTGCTCTAGCTAACAACTCTAAGCCAGCTTGTGCTTTAACAGATATTATGAATAAACTACAACTTTTAATCACCCAAGATTCAAGATCTATGAAGATCTAAATCATTGTCTAATTTGACCCTTTTACTAAAGCAACAATCCAACTTTGTCTCAAAGGCCTTTGTTTAGTGAAATGACTTCAAGTGTTGATGGTGTTAAAACACCTGATATCGATTATAATAATTTCATTTCACGAATCGTGGTACAAAACGAATCGGAGCAACAAAAAGCAATGAACAGAATCTAGCTTAGGCATCACTAATAACGCAACAAATTATATAGCTATACCAAGTAAAAAAATTTACCAAAAAACTATTTTCCAATCTCGGCAATTTTCGAAAAAAAACTAGGGCTCAAACTCGATCACCATTCATGCACGAATTACTAATAAACGAGAGAAAAACGTACGACACCTTTTTAGATGCCTTCTGTTCTACGCATCCACGCCGGCAAGTCCACATTCGTAGGAGACGAGCCCTCAAATCTTTCGCCAGACGAGCTTCCGAGTTTACCCTTTTTCGACCAAAGCCAAATCTTCGAAACCGAATAGCTATCCATTTTCGAGCCAATACCTATCCTTTTCCCCTCCGTGCTCGAGTTTTCCTTAAAAACACCACGTTTAACCTGATTTTGGCCCAAAGCAACCTTAAGATTATCACCCACCACATATTGATACGAACCCATCGAAAAACACCTTCTCTCGTCCAATTTACTACTGCTAGCGCTAGTTTCCCCATTCTCAACCACCCCACCTTCATTATTCTCGTGTAACTTCCGGAACTTTCCGAGCCTAACCTGAAAAACTCCCTTCTTTCCCAACACAACCTCCTCCTCGATTTCGACGCGCTTGCGAGTCGAAATCGCGAACCGGTTCTCATCCACATCATCATCCTCCTCCCGAAAATCACAAAAATCAAAAACCGGGTTCTCGATCGAGAAACCCGGGTTATTGAAAAGGGCCCCTCTGCATAACGGGCAAGTCGAGTTCGAGAGGAGCCACGTGTCGATGCAGCTGACGTGGAACGCGTGGCTGCACGTGGGGAGCAGCCGCAGCTGATCGTTTCCCGTGAATTCACACAGACAGACAGCACAGTCGAAGGGCTCCTCCGTGGGGCCCACAATCTCCTTGTACGAGAAAACGGGCAGCGAGTCTATGAAAGTCTGGTCCAAGCCGGAGTCATGAAGGTGAAAGAGCTGCTGAAGTTGCCTCTGGAGCGTGTTTTCCGGGCCGGAGCCACCGGAAGGTTCCGGGCTCCTCCGGCCGGCGAGCGATGATGAAGAATTGTTGTTCTTGGTTAGGAATCGGACAAGCAAGTGGAGAATGCCGGATATGAAGAAAAGCACGGCCAGGATGACTATGATGAAAAGGAGGGCCGGGCTTATTTTGGATCCGGATGATGCTCGAACGGTGGGTTCCTTCTGAAAATCGGGCACGATTTGGGGTGGTGGGTAGGTAGAGAAAGCGTTGTCCCTTTGTTTGATTTGGTGCCTCTTTATCCATCCAAGTTCTTGCATTCTTGTAACCAAACCTTAAAAAACTCTAAAAAAAAACCGGCTAAAAAAACCTCATTTACTGAGCAGGAAACAGGGGATTTGGGTCTGGCAAAGCATCAAACACTTGGTGAACAAATATTTAAAAAAAAAAAAAGAGGGCTAAATTTCTTCAGAACAGTTTAGTGATTCCCCCAATTTGGGCTAAAAACAAAAATCTACAATGCAGGTGGGCAGGAGCTAATAAAAGTTAGCAATTTGCATATGTTTAAGGTAGTAATAGAAAGTAGAAACAACACCTGTCAATGATGTGCAAAGATGACAAAACTCAGTAACTTCATAAAGATTGGGTTTTTACCTAATCAAAGCTTGAAGATGACAACCCCTGTTGTTATCATTGAATAATAAAGATGAAAAACCCTAACACAAAGCTTTTTTTTTTTTTTCTTTTTCTTTAGATTAGGAAATTGGAATCTCAACAACCCCTTTTATAAAATACTAAGAACAAGAAACGAAATTGGACAATTTATGAGCTTTCTCGTTCTCTCACTATCTCCCACACTAAAAAAACAAAATATTTGCTCATAAATATGCAGATACGTACAGCCAAGATTTTAGCCTCTATATTTATATATATTGGCATCTCTCGAGGAAAGATGCGTGTAACGTTAAAGTAGTACTCAAATTTAGAGTTAATGACGTTTGTATTATATCTGAAAATGAGATTGTGCATTTGTATATGTAAGTTTGGGAGATGCTACAGTCTCATTACGGAACAATTTCGTCGGAGTTTGTAACCGTTAGATCAATTATCCATGACGGTAACATGATGATCTAACGGAACAAACCCCAACAAAATAGTTCCATAACGGGACATAACATTTCGCGTAAGTTTGTCTTAGATAGGAGCTGAATCAGTCGTCCACTAATAAAATGCTGGCAATGAATTAAAATGATTTTGGTAAAAGTCAACA
The DNA here is from genome assembly GCA_902706635.1 of Striga hermonthica. Taxonomy (NCBI): domain Eukaryota; kingdom Viridiplantae; phylum Streptophyta; class Magnoliopsida; order Lamiales; family Orobanchaceae; genus Striga; species Striga hermonthica. The sequence continues at coordinate 883,754 of CACSLK010020336.1, forward strand.
CAATCATAAATAAGTTCAATTAAAAAATTTTAACCCTTTTTCTGAATGTGTATATCTTGAGAGTTCTGCCCCAATTTCAAAACATTATTAATGTGATTGTGTTCCACTTTTTTTTTTTTTTTTTTAAGATCATCCCTTGATCAAGATTTGATTTCCCAAGTTCAAATGTACAAAACACAAGTACTATTAGGATTTGGTCCAATGGTGAATCTTATGGTGAAAAAACCTATGAGTGAAGTGCCTAGGGTTGTAAACGAGTCGAGTCGAGCTGAGCGCGGACACCTTTAACGAGCCAAGGTAGTCTCGACTCGTTAAGTAAACGAGCCAAAAATCAAGCTTGAGCTCGACTCGTTTATCAATATTAACGAGCCAAGTTTGAACTGATCTCAAGCTTTAACTGGCCGAACTATAGAAAATTATATAAAAATTCTCTTTTCGAGTCTTGTCGAGCCGAACCGAGCCTAGCTCGTTAGCAAAACGAGCTTTAAGCGAGCTCGAGCTCTGCTCGTTTTATCAAATAATTCGAGCTAAACTCGAGCCTTAGCCAACGGAGCTAAGCTCACGATCGGCTCGTTTCGTTTAATAACTCTATCAGTATCCTTTGGTAGGATCAAATTTAGCTACAAAAACAGTTTTCAAGCTGCTAACCTTCATGAATTTATGTCGAGCATTTGGAGCACGGCTTGTAGGCAACGGCGGACAACATAACCAAGGTTTGCGAATACTACTGCTCGACTTGAAATGACGAGCTCCATCTGGAATGACCTTGCACGAGTCTTTTGCAAGATAACATCAAACTCCAACAGGAATGAATTTATTTGAGCCATTTGTATGCATTCTCATAGCCTCATTATTATGATGCAAAATATTACATTTTTTTAGCTGCAAATGCAGTCCTAATTTACATGACTTGATTAATTAATAATACAAAAACAACAAAATAATCTGACAGACAATAAAGTTGCTTTGACGGCTATGGATCCGCACGTCCCGGAGCCTCGTCTTCACTTTCGCTCCTTCCATCACTAATAGCCTCGTCATCGCTTACATCATCATCACTTGCGTCCGTTGAGTTGTTTCGAATGTGCTCCTTCTTTGCATACCGTTCGCAATACTCTGAGCCACAGCAAAATTAAAAAAGAATAAAATTAACACGATGAGGCATAAATAGTCGAGACTCACAAGTCGATGGTGCTTAAAAATCAGCTAAAAGAATGTGTATTTAATTATCTCTAAAATTCGAACATAGGCACGAAACTCACAGTTATAGTTCTCATTTAGTCATAAACATTGGTTCATTCACATTTATTCTCCTAAAATCTTTTCAACACAATATTTTTTCAAAAAATAAAACTTAATCATTGCTATATATCATTACCCAATAAAATTAAATATTCAGTCACTTACATATATACTTACCATTTACCAATCATTATTTTACTACTAGTATTCGACATGTGCATATATGCACAAATATAAATAAAAAATAGTGAGTTATTTCTATGCATATAATGATTAATAATTTTTCTTGCGGGCCAAATTTACAATTAAAGGAGTTGGAATATTTGTTTTCTTAAATTGCATTTAGCATATTGAATGTAATGTATATTTTAGTATGTATTTTTTTTGTGAATTATTTATTATTTATTTAGAAATTTCAAGTACGTTTTTTATTTTCTAAAAGAAAGTTAATTTAAATGTAACCACAACAATAACATCTAATCACGTTAAATAGTCAACACATTATATGGTCAGCTGTAAGTAAATCAAAAGTTTAAAATGATTTTTGTAACCTATACTTATATAATAAGGTATCCTATTTACCAAATTTAGTAGGTTGAAAAGTCAATGTAATTAATACATTGCTATTTATATCTACAATTTTATTTTATTTAATTATTCTATTTATTTGTCTTATATCCCATAAAATCGGTTTAAGAAAAAAAAAAACTCATAACATCCGATAAGTCAAAAAAAAATACGTAAAATCTTTACTAAAATAAAAAAGACTATTTATTTGTCATATTCCATAATAACATCGATTTAGTCAAAACAAATCCCATAAAATCGGTGAAGTCAAAAATTGTACGTAAAATCTATTTATACTAAAAAATGGCAGATTCAAAATTCCTTATCTATTTCCTTATCTAATTTTTGTTTAAAGCATTTTATTTAATATTTATTATAATGAAATATTGGATATGATTGTTGGATCTGAGTCAATTTTGAAATCGCATTGTTTGGCATGAGAGGATTATCCGCATTCTATATATGTCTAAAGTATATTATTTAATTAATTTGTTTAATATTTATTTTTTTTATCCATGACATCAGTTTTGTCAAAAAAATTAAACAAACAAACAAAAAAAAGGCACGAGATTAATTACCTTCGACTTACAAAAAAATTTATGGGTGGACGTAAATATTTAACAATGTTGTTTCAAGTTCCTTAAATAATACTATAACTATAATAATACTATAACTATGCTGTTGAAATATAATTTGTTATATGAGTGACGTAAATATGTTGTTTAAAGTTCTCTAAAATCATTTTTTTAAAAGCTATGCTGTTTAAAGTTCCTTAAATATTAATATATTTAAAGTATACACATGTTGTGATATATTAAAGTCAAAACAATGTTGGAAGACTTTTGAATTATCTAATTTCGAATTATCTAATTTAAATGTTTAATCCCATTAAATCTTCAATCCATGGAGTTTTTTTACTAATTCCGTGAGCATGTTGTTTTGTTATTGTAATCAATTTATACACTATTTTACTAATAAATTATTTAATATCTATGTACAAGGAGGTCTTTAATAATATATGATTGTTTCTTTGTTGAATACTATTTTATTGTATAATTTTCCTGCGTATTGTAAAACTTTTATTGAATATTGTATCTTATAATATAATATTCCCCAAATAAATATATCTCGTGTCTCGCACAGGTCACGTACTATATATATCCTGCACATTTTTTTATTCATTTATATAAATAACCTTAAAATTGTGCACCCCGTGCATCGCACGGGCTCTGTACTAGTTTTGAAGTGATTAGTGTGTTAATTATCTAATAATTAAATGAGAGGTTAAATAAATAAAAAGTAACAGTTTTTGGAGGGAAAAATTATATTGCCATGTAGGTGGTATAATTTAATAGGTTTTATTAAATGCTCATGAGCCAGCAATTATATATATATATATATATATATATATATATTATATCACATCAATTGTAATCTCTACAATATCATTTTATACCATGGATCTAAATATTTGGTGATTGGCTAATTGCAATATGGACTAGTTCATTTCTTATCCCCATCTTCGGTTTTATTTCTCCCCTTTCGCTTTAAAATGTGCGTGAAAATTTAAATCTCTCGGATTTAAAGTGATAGAAAAAATGCAATTCACCTTTGACTTTGTGCTCATATTGGGCTCTGTCTTTCATCATTAGTGATGCTGCATCGCCATTCAATGGGTCCGATGGGTTCGGGTAGAGTAGAAGCTGTGGGAGGAAAACCTCAAACACATTCAACAGATCTGCATTTTCATTAAATTATGTCATAACCAAATTTCACACATTTGTCACGATTGAAAAAGCAGGTTGTTCGATTCTATAATCGGTTTAACAGATTAATTGTCACCGAAAGATAATATAATTGTGAGGTTCAAAACTTTTTTCAATGAAGCTCTATCTTACCGTACATTGGACTCCACGACTGGTTAATAACATCCAAGCATACAGAACCAGACCTATAATCCAAAAAAGCCAAAATTGATGAGTACAGGAAAAATAATGTACAACGGGCGAAGGGAAAAAAATAAATAAATTACTAATCACATTAATCATTTTCTGAATGGAGGATCATTTAGAGATAAGGCCTTCAGAATGACTTACTGTTCGTCAACATTTGGGTGAAAAATCTTGTTGACAAACACAATGGAAGGAGACCTGTAAGGATAAGCATACGGAAGTTCCACATGAACTTTCCAGAATCCACCTTCGTAAGGACCTAAAAACCAACTTTCGAAATTACTACAAATAAATCTTATGAAGCATATAAATCTGCACAAGGAAATGCCAATTGCAAAATATTGAAATGAAATGGTGAAAATGAAGCGCAGCACATTATCGAATAGACTTGGCACGAGATATGATAGAATTGACACAAAATTGAAGTCAATTTATCTCGATAGAATTGACACAAAATTGAAGTCAATTTCAAAGGGCTGAAAAACATTCCTAATACATTTGCCAATAAAGCTTTCCCGAGCATTAGCCATTCAAACTAGTTCAGCAATAAACAATTTTTGTTAAAAAAGAAAAAAAAATGAGTATTTCACTGGTTGGAGAAAGTAAAAGACTACTAAAACCCAAATGCAAAGGCAAGTATGAAAAAAAATTCACATCTAACGCACACAGTTTAAGGGAAAACAAAAAAATGTGATAGCATTACTTTCTTTCGGGCCATGAAATTCCACATTAAACTTGTTGATGTCATCATCAATGGGCTCCACGGTGTAGTCGCTCATCATCCTACAAAGACATGAAGGATAGTCAAAAGCAATTGCAATGTTCATAACAAATGAAATATGCTAAAGGAATTTGATTCGGGTAATATATATATTCGTGAACATAACATTTAAAAAAAAAAAAACAAAATCGATTTCGGCTTACAGTTTCATGACATCCATATCTCGCCTCTTGCTAGGAGAAGACATTTTGTAAAGAGAGATAACAGTGTATGGCCTAAACAGGAACAGATAACAAAGAAGTCAAAAAATTTACAAACTTATTCCAGCCCGATTAAAGAATCCAAAAGACTCGAAATGTTGAGAAAATACAGAGAAGGGTGGGTGCCAATCGATTTCAACAAATATGTATAATTTTTAAACTCAGGTTTTGAATGGCACAGATACGAACAAGCTTCTTACAAAGCCGACAGGATGAATGAACATTAGGCTCGACATACAACTATGAAAAAAATTGGTTCTTTTTCACTTTTCATACACAAAGGTTCCAACTTTTCAAGCAAGTGCTTTGCATTCTCTATGGCTGACTTTAAAAAATGAATAGATCCATTCTTACATTGTGAAACCATGTAAAGTAAGATGTCCCAAAAGAGAAAAGAAGACAAAATCACACAGATCAATCAGTCTTGTGCAGATTAGTCTACAGAGTACTCCAAATCAGAAAAAAAAAAAAAAAAAAAAAAAAAAAAAAAAAAAAAAAAACTACTGATTTCTAGTTGAACTGTTTCATATTTCAACTTATCGATAATATTACAAATGTACAACAATTTTATGCACTCAAAACATTTTTCCCCTAAAATAAAAATTAAAAAAGAACAAAAAAGTAACAGTCCCATCTGCAGAAAAAAAAAAAAAAAAAAACATCGAAGCTCGATTCGACTCAAAAAATGAAACAAAATTGATATTTGTAAAGAAACAAAAAAAACCCACATCATCATCGGAGGCAAACACAGTAGAATAATTTCAAGAATCCCACAAATATATAGTATCGATCGACATTAGCCAAACAAAAAGGAAAAAAATCTACACAGACGCGCTTAACTAACCGAGAAAAGAATCTGGGATTGTTGCAAGAAGGGCAGGCGCAGGTTAGAGCGATCGTGCTTGTTGAAGATGACCAGAAAAAAAATGTGGAGATAAATATAAAGAAAAAAGAAAAAAAAATGAGAAAGAGCGACAAAGGATAATGGATGGAGAAAAGGTGTGACCGTGTGTGTGTCGACATTCATGTATGTTACTTGCTTTTGCTGTATTTTTAAGGAGTTTTTGGCGTCAAGGCCACGTGGTCGGTGATTTAACATAGGAACATAACACGATGTAAAAAGTCTGTAAATAGTGACAAATTGATGGCTTCTTAAGCAAATTTTTGCATGGGCCTATTTTGAGGCAGCCGAAGTAGGCCCAAGAACTTTATTGGGAGAAGGAGGTTTGAAGCAATTCGGTAAAGCCCAATTTTAACCCAATTAACAGTCAACTATCCAACGCGTTGTTTCGGCTTTGTAAACCGACCGGCATTCTAGGAGTATGCCTCCTCCAATTTCAATTATGGACCAGACTAATGTACGCCAAATATGGGCTTGACTCCTCAAATGGATTGGATAACCTTCGATGCCGTAGAGGTTCTCCCTTAATGCGAGCTTTGTATAAGGTCTGGCCCGAAATAATTCGGGAAACTCGATGGAACGTCGGCAATGGGGAAAAGGTGAGTTTCTGGCTCGATCCGTGGGTGGGACCAATTGGCCCACTTACCAATCACGTCTACCAGAGACCGCCCGACGTGGATCTTAGCCGGAAAGTTGTGGACTACATAGATGAGCGAGGTAACTGGAGCTGGAACGAGTTCTGGAATTCTTCCGTCTTCCATCATCATGCGGATTGCTGGAATCATCCCACCGAGAGAAGAAGCCGGGGAGGATCGTCTAATATGGAGTGCGTCTCATGATGGGCAATTCTCTACGCGGTCGGCTTACACGTCTTTAACTCAACCGATAAGCGACCCGGATAGACCCCTCTGGGAAGTTGATTTGGAAGTCCCCTGCACCGCAAAGAGTTCGAACTTTCATGTGGTTGGCCGCACGTGACCGCCTGCTGACAAACGGCGAAAGGGTACGGCGGCACCTCGCAACTCACCGGAGTGCGACATATGTGGCGAGACCGAAACCACGTTGCATGTGTTACGTGATTGCCCGACTACACAAGCGATGTGGCGCAAGTTGGTTCCTTCAGGTTTGGAGAAACTATTCTTTCAACAGGACCTCCGATCTTGGCTAACGTGTAATTTGGGTGGCTCGATGTTGGTTGTGAACAGAAATTGGAACAGCCAGTTTGCCTTTTGGGATTTGGAATTCATGGCTATGGAGGAATGACAGAATATTCAAGAATAAAACGCTGGACTTTGAGGCTCGTCTTCGGGAGGTTACTCGTAAAGCAGAAGCATATGGCAAGACAACCGCGGCATACGTGAAGGCTGGTGCAACGTTATATTCCTTACAAATGATTAAATGGCACCCACCGAACCCGGGCTAGTTTGAAGTGAACACGGACGGGGCGTTTAACCGTAACACGGGACTCTGCAGTGCGGGGACTCTCCTCCGGAATGAGCTCGGAAGTTGGACAGGAGGCTTTGTTATGAACATTGAGCTCGGTACCATCACAGGAGCAGAACTTTGGGGATTGTACCAGGGGCTTCAGCTGGCTTGGGACTCCGGAGATCGGCAGATTGTGGCGGAAATCGATAGCCTTGGTGTGTTGCATATGGTTACTGGATCACGCGCTCATGTTGGCACCCACGAGTATATAGTCAAAGCCACCAGAAGCTTGATTGATCGAGAATTGAGCGTTCGGGTCCAACATGTGCACAGGAAAGCCAACTTCGCGGCTGATCATATGGCGATGATAGCGGCCTCGTACCCATTAGGATTACAAAGACTCTCGTCACCTCCTCAAGGTTTGGGCGCATGACTTGACCACGATCTTTGTGGGGTGGCTCACCCCCGTCGCGTTTTAGACTAGTAATCTCAGGCCTATAGCCTCCATCTTTGTACCGAAAAAAAAATATATATAAGATGTTTCACATTAATTTCTGTTTTATTTAGTTAAATGAATGATATATTAAATTATGCATTATCATATTAATGTTTCAAATTTTAGATCTAGGTTGAACCGACTATTGCAAATTTCCAATTGTCTGAACCTGATCACTTGCAAAATAAGGGTCAGGAGAAGTTCTCGGCATGCAAATCCAACACTCAACTCAGTGATATGAAATGGGGTGTCTTTAAGTCTCTTTTCTTAGGTTGTCATACTTGATGTAAGTATGTCCTAGGTATTTAGGTCGAGTATTCTCCCAACTATCTTGCCCTTGTCCAAGCCCTTTAGGTCGTTCGACCTGATGTCGAGGCCTATGATCTGTTTTGTTTAGCTGTTACCTTTCACCTTTAACTCGCTCTAGATCCATCTTAATCATTTAGGCTGCCATTATAATTCTGTCGACCTGTTGAATGTCCATAGGTCTTCTTCCTTAGTTAGCTCGATAATGCAAATAGTTGTTCTTAAGCTTGACCTCTTGAAGGTCAATAGGTCCTTTTCATTCATTAGCTCGTTAGCTCGACCTCAACCACTCATAGGTAGTTAGACCGGCTCAATTCAAGCTACTTGAAGCTGTGTTTTAGTTAAGTCTACCGAGTTATGAAATTCGTTGATCATTGAAGTCGCAGCTCCGATTAGCCGAGGTATGGCTATATCACATATAAACATATCATTCATCCAATAAAATAGATTAAATATATCATTCTGTGGATTCCCTCTCAGAAAAAATGAATCAACACAAAACGAGAGCCTTGTAATGGGTGTTCAAGGCCTCCAAGAACTAGTGGCCCCACCAGCCGATGAGTCTCCGTCGAGCCCCTCGCCTAAAAACGACTCGCCATTGGTACTTCTATGATTCCACAATTGGTAACTTTGTATTTATTACATTCAAAATATTGCTTTCAAGCAAAAAAAGGTCTTGTGCAGATGATCGTTTGGACTTTAATGCAAGTGTGAGCGTCTTGGCCGGTTTGGAATAGATCGCCTCTCGCCCTCGCCGGTAGAACGCCAGAAACCTGCAAACAACTCTCACACTAGGGGGTTCTCTGGTGAAGAGTTTCCGATGCTTAAGTAAGTATGTGTATGTTTGAGTATAATAATAGAAATTGTGTGTTAAGGAAGAAATGCTCACCCCTTTTATATAGGGGTGAGATACCTGACCTAGGGCTGCCTGGGCATGGTGAGCTGGCTGCCCTAGCTGCCCGTCCGTACTCTGACACGCCGCGCGTATGTCAGAGGTGACACTGGGAGTTGTCAGAGGTGGTTGTCGCTGTCAACCAATGCATTCTCGCCACGTGTCTTCTGCCCATGGGATGATTATTCCTCTGAATATTCCCCTAAAATTCGGTTATAGGCTCTTGCACGCGCCTGTGACTAGGTCGATCAGAATACTGTCAATCCATAGAGTGGTCGATCTATTGAGGTCAACTCGACTGCTCGACCGCTTGACCGGTCGATCTTTTCGCTACTTGGGATACACTGTCTGTCCTAGAATATTCCAATTCTTACCTTCAAGGTATTCGACCATCGTCATCTTGCTCGATAACTGCTAGATTGGTTCGGCTTTCTCATGGTACAACCCCTTCGACCGGTTCGGCAGACCAGTTTACCTTCGTGAGTATAATATCCTATATCAGACTTAGTTTCATTTATATGAAAATGTATTTATATTTGGCCTTCGATTCCACCGGAGAAACTTAAAATGATCGGAAAATAGTACATCTTATTTTTGATATGACAAATAGTAAATAAAACGTTAAGAAAATAAATATTTTTAGGGTATTTTTTTTGTCGTTTATTGTGCTAACAAAGAGACATTATTGTATGTATCATGGGTAATTATTAACCGCAAATCTGAACACGTCACTAGCACCAACTATACTATACAATATCTATTTGTCTTTTGCCAAGAACTATACCAAATCACCAATAATGTTTTGCTAATTAACTTTATCATTAACTCTTAATTATTATTAATCCATTCTTGACATGATTTTAAATATTGGTACGCCACTCATAAACTATGTTGTGAAGTGTTGTAGGAATCTCATATATGAAATTTTTGTTTGGCTACTATTGGCCGATAGAAAATATCAAATAATTATTAAGTAGATTATAATAACTGGTTGACGAGTAAATTGTATTAACAATTTATAATTAATTAATTACAGAATCATTTCATCGAAATTTATAACTGATCATGGGTAGTTGATCAAACGGTTACAAATCCCGACAGACTGGTTTCATAACGGGACCGTAATATTTCTCTATCATATAATTTATTTATTTTTGGGTACAAAGAGAGAGGCTAATGCCTAAGTCGGAAATCGGTACGTGTCGAGTGTACGAGACCCCAACAATATCATGGTGTAACCATTCTCGAACCTCACCCGACGCCACTTCGAAAGATTGGAATCCACCCGGGCTCCTTGTAGCCACCCTCGCCATGCAATCTGCAATAAAGTTGGACTCTCAAAATCCATAACATACCTTAATTTTTCTAATGTCACCGAACGAAAGAGTATATCTATTTTTCTAATCTTAATTTCTCTGTGTTTTTCAACTCCCTCGTGGGTCCGGCGCACCACACTCCCATGCACCCCACTGCACGCAATTATTATTTATCAAAAAAATATCAAAGTAAACCATCTTGTTCAAGTATTGCGCGTGCCATCAACACGAATTGAATAAAAAAAAATGGCAAGAGGAGGAGGAGGAGGAGGAGCAGGGGATCACCATAGGTACTGCTACAGAGAATTAGTGCCCTTCACGGCGTTGGTAGCTATGGAGTGCACCAACGTCGGCCTCAACACTCTGTTCAAGTTCGCCACGCGCCACCACATGAGCCGCCACGTGTTCCTCGTCTACGCCTACGCCGTGGCGGCGCTCGTCCTCGTTCCATCCCCGTTCTTTTCCCGCCGGTCGGGTTTTTTTTTTTTTTTTTGCCTTATTATAGCTCATTTGATTTGTTATTTATTTATTGTTGTTTTTTTGTTTTTATTTTTATTTTTAAATTATTGATTATTGCAGATCAAGGGCTTTGCCCTCGTTGAATTTCTCTATTATGCTCAAGATTTTTCTCCTCGGTATTGTCGGGTGAGTGAAAGTGTGAAACTCAAGCTCAAAATAAAATAATTAATTCAATTAAAATTTTTTTGTTTAGATACTAATTCTTATGTGAGCTTAGATACTAGTTTTTTTGTTTAATAAAAATTAATAAATACATATATATTGTAGGAATGTCATAATTTTTTTTATGATAAATTTTACTATTTAATTTAAGAGCATTTACATTTGATTAAAAATATGGCTATTTAACCATAAGACTTACTATTTTAGTTTGAAACTATGCATATTAGTTATAAAAAAGTAAAAATAATATTTGGTTGGTCAAACGGGTCAGGCAACCATACTTTTTCGACTAGACGTGGCCACGGGCCGCTGACCCTTTTTTTTAATTTTTTTTATATTAATCTATATTTTTTCTTTAATAATTGATGCCCGGCCTTGACTCGGTACTGTCCGGTTAACCGAGTCATGGACGCGGCACGAACATAGATCCGTGTCGGTTCAGGGTCCATGAAACTCAACCCGGAGGCCCGGTTGGGTCGGGACGTGGCCCAGGTTTTGGTCATGTCTAGGTATTCATATTTTTCAGTTGAAAATTTGTAATTCAAACAAAATAAATGAAATTATGATATTTCATTATATGAGTATTTATTTTTATTAATTAAAGAAGAAAACGGCCATTTTTCTAGCTTTTTTTTAATAGACTTCATGTTTTAACTTAATTATGACATTTCATAATATAAGTAAGTATTTTTATTTATAAAAAACGAACAATGGTCATATTTTTAGTCTTTTTGTAATAGACTTAGTATTTCAACTTCCAAAGTCTGAATATTATTAGAAAAAATTATGATCGTCTAACCGTTAGACTGGACCGACTAACTATTTCAATTTCAGTTGAACTTGTGCACATTTGTCGAAAAAATAGAATATCTAACCATCTAATAACTCAAATACTTAGATGCGCCCTGACACACCAAACAAGGTGTGCCAGTGGCGTTTTAAAATGAACTGTTATGTTACAAAATGAACATGTGCAAATATGATTCACACGTGTTCATTTTGTAACATAATATGTTCATTTTAAAGCGCTCTGACATAATATGTTCCAATAATTGGTTTAGGTATGCGTCGCAAATAATGGGTTATACTGGGATTAATTACGGCTCTCCCACACTTGCTTCCGCCATGAGCAACTTAGCTCCAGCTTTTACTTTTGTGCTTGCTATCATTTTCAGGTACACTTTCACTTCACTCTTTCTCTTGTCTTTGCCCTCTTTTTATTCTTGTTTTCATTCATGTTTGATAATGCGAAAAATGGGACCATTAGACCAAGCACTAGCCATCCTTTCCATTTATGCACACATACTGTTCGACAAATTGCCCAAGCTTTTTTTTTGTTTTTCTACTTTTGGTATAGTTATTAAATCTTGATGTGATTGAGATGTAGTTTTGTGCTTTAACTTTAAACACTTTTTTCTTGCTACAAAGTACAAATCTCATTTAGACCCAACTAATGCTCGCGAATCGTCACTCTCACTCGACTCGTCTCCATCCGAATAGTGTAAAGAAAACGAATAAATTGATAAATAAATCACTAAATTGCATATGAATTATGGGTGAATGTCACCGTACCGGTGTGTGGATATTGGTCTGAGACGTCAGATCAAACACACATTTGTGCGTGTGATCTGACGGAGCCCACACTTTTAGAGTCGAGTTCTCGATGAATTGTGATGGTCACCTCATTTTCCAAGTATTAAATAACAAGTAACAATGCAAAATGTAACTTGTTATCAAAATCCAATGCGTCGAAATCAGTAGGTTATTATATATGTGTGTGTATGTATGTATTTTTGCAGGATGGAAAAGGTAACGTTATCGAGCACAAGTAGTCGGGCCAAAGTTGTTGGCACGATTGTGTCGATAACAGGGGCATTTATCGTGACATTTTACAAAGGGCCGAGCATTAATGCCACTCAATCTACTCATCCGGTTTCGCTCAATCAATCCCTTCACTCCTCACAATCCAACTGGATTATCGGCAGCCTTTTTCTGTCGGTCGAGTATCTTCTCGTGCCCGTGTGGTACATTATTCAGGTAATTAGTAGTTACACGAAACCGCCGGTTTCTTACAATAATTGCAAAAATACCCCCGGAAAGTGGGTATAAATCTAGTTATAACAAAAAAATTCGGATTGCATGTAGGCACATATTATGAAAGAATACCCTGCAGAGTTGACGATTGTCTTCTTCTACACATCGTGCGTGAGCATTCTAGCTGCCATTGTCGGGCTTTTCGCAGAGCCCGATTCCAATAAATGGAAAATCAGGCCCAATGTAGCTTTGGTGTCCGTATTGTGTTCGGTAAGTTTTTCTTGAAAGTTGCTCGACTAATCATGCTTGTTGGTTTTAACAAATCGATTAATTAATTAATATTTACAGGGCCTTTTCGGTTGTTGCATTAACAATGCCGTCCACACGTGGGCCCTGCATTTGAGGGGACCCGTTTACGTAGCCATGTTTAAGCCGCTCTCGATTGCAATAGCCGCTGCCATGGGAGTTGTTATCCTCGGCGACACTCTTTATCTCGGAAGGTAACGTGAAGCATTGGGTGCTGTTAAATTAAATGAGTCTGGGTCGGCTCGACTCGATTCGAGCTCGGCTCGTTAAGGCTCGAGTTCATCTTGACTCGTTTGATAAACGATTCGAGTTCGAGCTCATCTAAAACTCGTTTGGTTGATGAGTCGAGCTCCGCGCAGCTCGAAAAGATAATTTTTATATAATTTTCTATAGTTCGACTCGTTGAAGCTCGAGATCGGCTCGTTATTAGTGATAAACGAGTCCAGCTTGATTTCAAACTCGTTTATTTAACGAGTCGAGCTCGGCTCAGCTCATTAAGGGCTCGAGCTCGACTCAACTCGTTTACAGGCATATAATACCTCATATACGGTCGATTTTGAACCTTTTAAAATTGTTTTTTTAATAAAAAATATCGAACAAAATTTTGTGTGGCAGCATAATCGGGGCAGCAATAATAGCCATCGGATTTTACACGGTAATGTGGGGCAAGACGAAAGAGGAGTATTATTCCGAATTCGATGTCGATTATTCCGATGACTTGGAGTCTTCTGCCGAGACGAAAAAGCATCCCTTGTTACAAAGCTACAAAAACAGAGGTAGCACAAGAGAAGGGAGTTAACAACTATCTCTAGATAATTACTAGCATTTTAAGTGTATAATTGTAATTGGAAATTTGTCCATAATAATTGATCAACACAAGATTATTATAAAATTATGTATAATTTTGTACATGTTTCTTAATTGGCTCAGTCTATATAGTTTGTGATTGTAAGTGAAATGAGTAGCTGCAAGAATGTGTAAGGTTTAAAAGTGAGGCCAAAGGTTATACAAGATAAACTAAAATAATTTACATACTAAATATGACAATATATTTTCTTGAAACACCTTAAATACAAATATCTCTTGTATCTATTTACCACATGCTGGGTATGAAGATGCTGAATTGAAATTGTGATTTATATTTAGACACAATCTTAAAATACTTTATTTATCTAATTATTATTATTTTTTATTTCAATCCCATCAACACAATTCAAATGTAAAAATTTATTATATTATTATTATTATTATTATTATTATTATTATTATTAGGCCGTATATATACAATATACGACCTAATAATAATAATAATATATTTGATGGTTATTAGGCCGTATATATACAATATATCTGAATTTATTTATCGAATAAGATTTCACTAAGAATAAATTTATCTGATTTTTTTTGCTTTCTAATCCATGATATCTAAGGAGATTTCACGAAGAACAATTATTTTCTTCCCAATCATATTATAGGTATAAGATTTGTTTTTTTTTTATCTTCTTTTTTCCTTGCGGTTATTTTTATTTATTTATTTATTTTTGGTACAATTCTTTTGCGGTTATTTAGGGGGCAATTGTTTATAGTTTCAACAGTAAAAAAACCAATCAAAAATTAAATTTAACTCAACTTTAACCCAACACCACTATCACCTATATTATAAATATAATTAAATAATATCAACCAATTATTTTTACACATCACATCAAATTTAATTCACTGTTCATCCACTCACATAGTTTTAATTAGCCATCACTTCCAATCATTTTTTTTCTACTTTATATCAAATCAACTTTAATTATTTTATTTAAATATTATTTTAATACATCCACTAACAATTAATCATACCACTTTTTTCAAAGTTAACTATAATTAAAAAAAATCAAATAAAAACTAGTTTAATCCATAAACAATCACACCCTTTAACCCTTCACCGTATATCAATGCATGTTTAATAGTGTGAGAGAGAGAAAATTATGAGCATTTGCGTGAAATCTCATTTCGTTGATATGAAAAAAAATGAGGAAATTACACTCTGTACAACCCCTATAACTTTTTATTGCAAAATTACCACATGCATAATATTAATTGCATAATTACTAAATATATAAAAAATAATTAATTGAAGTATGCTATAACTGATTAGCGTAATTAAATGTAGACTTTCTCTCTCCTTCTTATCTCTTCTTCTCCATTCTTCTCTATCCCTCTCTCTGTTATTTTTTTTTTTTTTTTGATTGGTGAAATCCTCCCTCTCTCTCTCCCTCTCTTTGTTTTTTTTTTCTTTTTCTGATCGGTGGAAGACGACAATAACATTTATAAAAAAACCCAGAAAATATACTAAATATACACCAAACTTTGTTAAAAATACCACATATATACAAATAGAAGGACCTAAATTAACGACACAACAAAGCATGAAAATACAGAGAAAAAGATGTATACAACTATACATACACGTGCGACCATTAGGGACTGCTTGATCGAAGGGAAGAGCTCTGTTCATATTCTCTTTTGCTTCATGTTCATATTCTCTTTTTGCTTTTGAGTTTTTTTATAATTTAGAAAAAAACAATTTATGGTTTTGTGGAGATTTAGGAAGAGGATGTATTGACGGCAGCGCCATGAGACTCGAAAGAGTTTGTTGTTTGGAAGAACACAAATGGCCACAGATGAAGGGAGAGAGAGGATTGGCTGCTATGTTAATGGTCTATTACTAATTTATAGCATTTATGTAGATACTTATGGTAAGTTTGGTTATATTGCAAATAAGTTTTTAATTTCGTATATGTGCAATATTTTGGCAATCACTAAAGCATGTATGTAAATTAGCCAAAAAAATCACTTCAAAATCACATTTTGCCATTAAAAATCGACAATTAATAATGGGCCATCATTAGGCCTATCCTCGTCCACCAAAAAAACTATTGGGCTCTCAGGTCAGCTAGTCGGGCCCAATATCAACACCAAGCTATAGCTACAGCCTACAGCTACACCTTCATTTTCAACCCTTCAAAGAAAAGGAAGAACTGAAAACGACTCCCCCACACTCATCGGCAAAAAAAAAAAAAAAAAAAA
>CACSLK010020336.1:899960-913697 GCA_902706635.1 Striga hermonthica
AAAAAAAAAAAAAAAGAATCCATAATTTCAATCAACTCCACTAAACTATCCAAATTTGCTCGAACGTCCTCCAGCTGAAGGTTGATCCTCACATCAATCAACACACAGTACTTAATTTGTACGAAAATTCGCTGTCTCAAGCCTCTTTTTGATTCTTTATACGCCTCTCAAAGTCTCTAATCTTTTTGCCGACAGAACAAATTGGAGGTCATTTTTTGTGCCGCTTCTGCCTCCGCCGTCTCTAATTTCAATTGGGTATGTCTGAATTTGATCGTTACAGTAGTTTTGATTCAGTTCTTCAGAGGTTATCAGTTCGGTTTTCGTATGTTCAGTTTATGTTACCTGAAAAAAGTTTGCATCTTTTTGAAGGTCTGTGGGCTACTGGGCTTTGTTTTCTTGATTTATTTACACCTTTTTCGCTTATAAATCCCTATTTATTTGCACATTTTACGGAGTTTCTTCTCGTAAGTGCTATTAATTTGCAAATATGCTAACTTTCACCATTCATGAATGGTTGATTTGGGGTTTATTTTTCTCATTGGTTTCTAAATTGCATTGTTTTTTTGGTCTATGAAATGTTTATGTATGGTTTATGTATGTTTTTATTTCGATTCGAATCTTGTGTTTTCGCAGAAGTTTTCAAAATGTATAGTGAACATGTAAAAAGGGTCTATAGTTGATGGCAATCTCCAGACCTTAATTCTTGATTTTTTTTTTTTTCCTAATTCTATGTTTTTTTTGTCTGTTTTTTTTTTTTTTTACCTTTTCTTGAATGGGCAGAGACAATGTCCCAAGGGTACGCAATCGAACTCTACTTCGATCCTGCCCTCGAGAACCAAGTCTTGAAATCATGGAACATTTTGGCTAGACGCCAAATCAGCACTCAGCTGATCGAAATCGAATCTAGGCCTCACCTAACGCTATTTTCGAGCCCTTTTGTCGATATCACTAAACTCGAGACCGTACTTAGAAATTTCTGCTCAAAGCAAGAACCTTTACCTTTGTGCTTCTCATCAATTGGAAGCTTCCCGAGCGAAAACAATGTAATATTCCTGGGCCCCACTCCATCTCTGTCACTACTTCAGTTTCATTCGCAGTTATGTGACTCGATGAAAAAGGAAGGCATCGAAATCGGGGAAGAATTTCGTCCCGAAAAATGGATTCCTCATTGTTCGGTGGCTGAGGATGTTCATAGGGGCCGTTTGGTTGATGCGTTTAATGTTCTTCGCGATTTGAAGCTTCCGGTCAGTGGGTATGCAATGGAAGTCTCGTTGGTCGAGTACCCGCCGGTTCGTGAGCTCTTCTCTTTTAACCTGGGCACACCATATATCGGTGAGATCTGAATATGTGTTTTTGTGCTTAATGTTGGATTAGTGTTTTTTTATGTGGTGGATGGTTTTTAATTACGGTTGTTTGAAAAGTGGGGTTAATTGTACGAGTGACCATTTCAATTGGTGTTCTGCTGTTTGCAGTTATATGAACTTCATCGTGTTAGTATCATGTTTTGTGCCTAATTATATGGCTTCTAACTTGTAAACTTCGATGAAATTTGGACTCTTATTACACACTAGCTTAATTCTTGGCGATCATATTCGGCCTATTTTGGATGGTGAATTTTCTACACTCAATACATGAATGTGTGTTTGTGTGTGTGATTGGGTTGCATTAGTTTTTGAGCTCAAAGTTTGCCATATATATGTTAAAAACTTTGTGAAAGCCTTATTAAGGCTTATCTGGGTAAGACGTAATAGTTATTCTGCTGTGTACATGTTAAGGAGAAAAGAACATGTTTAGGTATTGCAAAGGAGAAAAGAAAAAGTTTAGGTATTGCACCTTAAATTGAAGAATAAATTGACGATCTGAACCGTTTAAAATGATCTGATTAATCATTGCCCGAATTTACTTCGGATGAGTTCTCGGTCTCCTCTGTTTTCGTGGTCTTAAGAAATTGTCTCGAATTATTCTGAAGCCATATGAGATTTGTTTTGTAACCTTGCTGGTGTTATAGATTGTGTTGCCGTTTCATTACTTTTCTTTCATGTAAATATTTCTCTGCAGAATGTATCTGAGTGGAAGATCTTTGTTTTTCCATAACATGATGTTTAAGATTTTACAGCTTTTTCTTTATCATGATTCTTGCCCTTGTCAACGTGTACTACTAATTTGAATTCAAGAAATATAAATGAAAAGAAAACCCTGCCCCTCAAAGTATTGATGCATCTATATTTGCATGTTACAAACACAACCCGAAGATTCGAACTCGACACAAAAGCTCATAATCGAGCCTCACTTTTGAGAGACGAAAGCCCGGGCCATCTTCTTGATTGACTCGAAGAGAAGCTCATTCCAACCATGGATCGTCTCTTCATCAACTCGATAAAAGCTAATTCCAACCATCGACCCGCCCAACGAACACCATTGGTCAATAACTCCTTCATCCCCCCAAATCTAATACACCTCGAAATGCAAAAGGGGAATATGACCTTATGAAGACGCGAATCGTACATTGCATTTTGCATAGTCGTTGATGGCCCTGAATATTTTTTGGTTGGGCCCAACACGAGGTCCATGGTGCGGGCCGTGCAGTAGATGCAACCCTAGAATCGTTGAGCCTGGTCCAAGGTCCATGACATGGGCCCTACAGTAGATGCAGCCCGCGACCCCCACCGGCCATCGCCCTACCCTCGTACAGGTAGTTCGGGTCGAAAAAAACACAGTTTGACATCCAAATAGACTATGACTATGTTTGGTAAAACTAATTGATAGCTTATAAGTGAATTTCGAGTTTATACTTGATAAATTATGGCTGAAAAAGCTAGCTAATATGATGGAAGTGTTAAGTAAAATTAGTTGATAAGCTATGTGAAATAATAATTCTAATGAGCTTATTTGAAAAGCTATCAAAATAAGATTATAAGATAATCTCAAGCTTCCTAGCAAACTTATTCTAGCAAACCAAGTTTATTAGTATACAGAAACTTACAAGTTCAAACTAGGTTACTCTTCCTACAATCAATTGATTTTCGGATGAATCACACTATAGTACATCTAGACTCACTCTGTCATGGTGCGCTTCACGTGCGTGGGATCGCACCCGTTTTACCACCGGGTTCGATGGCTTCTGCAGAGCCTGCGTCGACATGTGAAAATCAGCGGGTCGGCCCGACCAGAGCTTCGTATTGGCCCGAATTCATTGGAAGACCAGGCGGGTGGGCAAGATATGCTTCAGAAGTGACCCATTCTGAATTCTGAACCAGGAAACGGGTCGGCTTTTTGGATATGATGGAGCTTAAATTTAGGGCTAGTTGTGCCCGTTTGAATGTGAAATTGTAGTACAATGGCTGCCCAAAGGCTTCTGGTGCATGAAAGATTCAGTTTTGATGGTAGATTGAAGCGGTTTTACACAATATATGGACACATGTGAGTTTCAATTTTTAAGTTATGTAATTATTATTGTCCACATAATGTGTTTGATACAGATTACGGCGTTATTGTGACTTTATTAGTTTCATATATACTTGTTTGATGATGTTAATATTATTTGTACGGTCTATGTTGTGGTCCTCTGTGTGCATTCTCTTGGCTTGAAACTGAGTTACTCTCACTCACTCGGTTAAGAACATTACTTAGTATTCCTTTCCGTACTGTTTTGTTTGTTATCAACTGTTCACATTACAGCTCTGTGTGTTAAGGTATTTTTCATTATTGAAAGATGACAATAAATGGGCAGAGCTGTAAATGCTCGTGTCGGTTGCAACTATCCCGGACGGTTACATGATGATCCAACGGTTACAAACCCCGACGGAATGGTTTCGTAACAGGATCGTAGCATTTTCCTGTGTTCGGTTTGATACTTGTGATTTTATCTGAATGCGTGGATGTAATGCGATCGCTACTGCAAATTTAACGTACGTTGTGATTGTTACATGTGTGCTAACTTCTTGACTTGTGATTTGCATTGTGAATTCAAAAATTGTGGGGTGGTTCATCGCTCTCAAGTCTTGAAGCTATAACAAAAAAGAAAAAGAAAAATAAAAATTGAGAAAGATGAGTTAAAATGGTTCTGTTTTACTGTATAGAAATCCTATTTGAGGTTAGCTGCTATCAGTTTTATTTCTCATGTCTCATGTGGATTTGAACAGGCAACTTGGATATGAATTGGCTGGCACATCACATGGCATAATTCTTTCTTTTGTTTTTTTTTTTCTTTTAAATATTTGTATATTAATGAGAAATGCTACGATCCAATTACGGAACATTCTGTCGGAATTTATAATCGTTAGATTATCATGTAATCGTCGGAGATTATGATCTAACGGTTACAAACCTCGACAGAATGGTTCTGTAACGAGACCATAGCATTTCCCAATAATAATAATAATAATAACACAAATGCATGTGGTGAAGGTGCTTCTTCTACTGATCAACCACGCCACATGGCAATTAATGTCCTGTACCTTTCGTATCCTTACTGATAATTGATTATATGAAAAAATAATTAATTTAGTCTGAGATTAGTATGATTAATATTCTAAACTATCATATTATAATTGCTTTTTTTAAAAAAAAATATATATATATATATATATTATGGGGACAGTCCAGAAAAGGGTAGCTTAGCACATGATGGGAGTTTGTTGATGGGCGGCGCAAATGGGCACATGTGGGCGTGTAAACAGCGACAGTGGGCTCTGATGGATAAGGGCCTTGGCCCATTGTTTGGTGGATGGGGCACATCCATTAACCCGTTTTTATCGTTTTTCTTGCATTTTCTCAAATTTAAATATTAATAAATAACCCAAAAAAAATAAATTAATGGGTCTAATAAAATAAATAGCAAAATGTCATCAGAGCCACAAATTAAGCTGATTAAGCTAGTTCCAAACAATTATTATTATTATTTTTTTAATTTAAATATTTTCAGTTTTAACTAGTACCTAATTGCAAATGACTAATTTCGTACCTAATTGCAAATTAGAGGACTAATCCACAACTTACATGTCAAAATTACATATCTTTTTCACAAAACTATAACTCCAATTCTTCTTTAATTTTTTTTTTTTTTTTTATTGGTTATTACATGATGAAGGATATTTGAACATTGGACAACTAAGGTGAAAATAAGAGAATTGAATTTGCTAATGACAGTAACATGAGATTTAAATACGAAATCAATAATAATATAAAAAGAAATATATGCGGATATATGTTGAAAAATATTAAAAAAAAAATACTGTAAAATTAATTAATTACGGTTAAATAAATTCTTGCGCAAATTTAGATGCCAAATGATTATTTATTCTAGTTTTTATTTTGCCAAATGAGGAATATTGCATTAAAAAGTGTGCAATGATTTTGGTGGACAATATGAATTTACAAAGAACAAGTAAATAAATAAAATAAAATAAAATTGAGTTGTTATGGAATCTATACTTATACAAAAAGTCATCATATTTACTAGAATTAGTAGGAAGAAAAGTCCCTCGTAATTAGTTGCACACCATATTTAGAAAGTTTTTAAATTTTTTAAATCATAAAATATGGTAGCATTAAATGCTCCTAAAATTATGAGTTTTGTTGAATTTATTTTAATAAAATCTGCATCCAAATTTACGTGTGGTTTTGAATTGAAAATTTGAAATTCAAAATTTCTTATCATTTTAGTTACAAGAAAATCGAGATGCATTCAACACTTGGGCCAATTTAACTATAGTTAACCAAAATAACTCATTTTGAACGAATTATTTCATATCTCTCAAGAAAAACCCTATTCCTCTCTCCTCGTTGCCCCCCTTTCCGCCGCAAAACCAGAAGAATACGCCGCCCCCCTCTGCCGGCGAGTGAATCTCGCGCACTCCAGGCTATTCTGGTTGAGTCGCGGCTGGGACCTTCTTCTCCGCCCCTCCCGGAGTCCTACGGGATTGTGGCTGGCTGTGGTTCTTGTCGCCATGCCTAAACTCTCTGCTCTGGAGGGGTTGCCGGCCGTTTATAGCCCAGCCGCGGGAGCCCACCGAATTGTTGGCGTCCCGGCCTCGCAAGCTCCTTTTCAGCACCATGGAGGCGTGCGTTTGGCCAGCTTCTAGGGGGTGGGTCTGTCGGGCCTAGGGTTGTAAACGAGTCGAGCCGAGCTCGAGCTTAAGGTATTTGAGCTCGAGCTCGAGCTTGGCTCGTTAAGCCCTCGAGCTCGAGCCTTAACGAGCCGAACTATAAAAAATTACATAAATTTCACTTTTTGAGCCTTAACGAGCCTTATTGAGCCGAGCCGAGCTCGGCTCGTTAACCAAACGAGGTTTAAATGAGCTTGATCTCGGCTCGCTAAGTCTTCGAACTCGAACCGAACCGAGCCGAGCTCGAGCCGAGCCAGGCTCGTTTAATTTAACAGCACTAGTCGGGCCGGACTGCTCGGTTGCAAGCTGCGTGGTGCTTCCTTGGTCTCCTGTCTTGAGCACTCCGACATATTCGTGGTGGTTCCCCTCTTTTTCCGCAGCCCCAAAGCTCTTTGGGTCCATATCTGGATGAAGATTCGTTTAGGCGGTTTGAGTTACCGCAGTTTTCGAATTTGAAGTCTAGTCCTACTGCTTGTTTGAGGTTCTTGGTTGTGGATGGGACTTGGTTAACAGTTTTGGTGGTCGTGTGGCTCGTTTGTTAGGCAGATGAAAGGTTTTACTCTAGTTTGTTTATTAGGTGTGTGTTGTTTTAGCCTCTTTTTGTTTTTGTTTTGTTTCGTTAAGTCCAGCGGCGTCATTTAGTTTCCCTTGTGGAATTTTATCTCATTTTTTGAGTTATGTTTTGGTGTTGATTATGTTATACCCTTGGACACGTGTTGTTCCAAGGGGTAGGTCCAGAAAATCTGGTTCCTTAGTGTCAATTGGCACTTCCCTTTGTACTCTTTTGAGTTTTCTAGTTTTATACTCCCTCCTATATTTTATAAGTGTCGTTTTGAGAAGTTGCACAGTTATTAAAAATATATTTTTACCAATAATAACTCTTATTAATAAGGATAGAGATGCATGTTTTGAAAAAAAAAAGAGTAAATATAAAAAAACGTAATGTAATTATTAGCTAAATAAGGATAATAATGGAAAAATATGTACAAAATATTCAAAACGACATTTATTTTGTTAATAGTTGATAATATCAAAATGACATTTAAAAATCATAGGAGGTAGTAATATATTTGTCGTTTAATGTTACTTATATAAATCGTGCTAGAATGACCTTAAAATTAGTATTTTCTGCCTAAATTGGTTCCCTCGATAATTTCAAATTGTTGGTATATGACATTGAGTCACTGACAGTGACACCATTTTTAAGTTCCTCTTGTTAGGATGGTTCCTTCCCTTTCTTAGGGTTTTTCTCAGTTTCTCTTGTAGGATTCTTCTGTGTCTTTCTTCTTCTTTTTCTTGGCTTTAGTTGTTTGTTTACTCTTGTTTTGAGTTTGGATCTTTCGTTTTTCTGCTGGGTTTGGGGTTCTGGGGTCCTTATTTCTTTCTATTTCGCGTTTTAATCATTCTCTTCCCTTTTTCGATTTCAGGTGGATTTGTTGACCTGGGGCTCTCAAGGTGTCGTCAACTCTCCTCGACTTGGTACAAACTTTATGAGATTCTTGTTTACATCATCAATATGGATCAGGAAATTATCGAAAAAATGCATCGCTTTGAGCTGTCGGAGAAAGAAAAAGGGGGTATTGAAATTGCAGCCGCAGACGCCGAACCAAGTATTTCAGAATGTGCACTCAGTTTAATTGGGCAGATAGTGGGAGAAAAAAAAGCCAGTCTTGGAGCTTTACGACATACACTGGGAATCATATGGCGTACGGATAAACCATTTACCGTCTGGAGTCTTGGAATTAACCTGTTCCAGTTTATGTTTCAATGTGAGGAAGACAAACATAAAGTATTAACCGGGAAAGCTTGGACGTTCGATGGGCAGTATGTGATTCTAAAGGAATGGAGGAAAGGGCATGTGGATATTTTGCAGACGAGGAGTTGAAAATTCCAGTGTGGGTTCAAATTCAAAATTTACCCATTCACTGGATATCTGCAGAAATTGGTGTTAAAGTGGGGAAACTGTTCCACAAAGTCTTAGATGTTGTTCTCCCTACCCCAGGTCCAACTACTGGTCGTGTTGTGAGAATCTTGGTTGAACTTCGTGTGTCAGAACCCATTCCGAGAGGAACTATTCTAAAAATGGGGCAGGAGGAACACTGGATTGACCTGAGGTATGAAAATATTCTAAACTTCTGCTTTTATTATGGGAGAATTGGGCGTGGAGATCGGTTATGCGAAAAGAAAAGATCTGATGTTCAACTGAATGCGTTCAAAACGGGGCAGTATGGGGATTGGCTTCGAGCCACTATGGGGGGATCAGGGGATTTCAGGGAGAGAAGGGGTCAAAATCCTAATACCATGTTAGTTAAACCTTTGTCTAGCCAATCTGAAAAAGAAGGGGTTGAAGTAGGGGGCACCAGTAGGGTTGGGGAACCAGTTTCTGAAAAGGGAAGTGGGGGGGATAAAGTTAGTGTTAGTGAGAGCAATATTGTTAAGACTCAACCTGTGAACCATTCTGGACCCCATATCATTGCGGAAGAAGTCTTACCGTTTAACCAAGCCAACCCCATTGACAAGGTGAATCCTGTGATCCCTATGGAGCTTGATACCTCTAAACAACCTGTGGAGGACACAGAAAATTTAGTTGAGGTTGTGGTTCAGGCTGCTAAAACTTCAACTGGTAAGGCTAAATCTCAGAAAACTTTTGTTAGACTTACTAGAAGCAAGGCTTTGGATCCTAAAGGCCCTAGTATAGAATCTTCAGGCAAATCTGCTTTAAAAAATGATGCTGTTGATACTAATGTTCAAAAAAGAAAATTGAGTGAACCTGAGACTTCTGTTTCTGAGTTTGAAATTTCTGTTTCTAAAAAAGCTAAAACCCAAAAGGTTTCTTCAACTGAAAAGGTGGTGGCAACCAGCCTAGACTGGTCCCCAAGTTTAAAATGAGAGTTATGGTGTGGAATTGTAGAGGTGTGGGAGGACCCTCTACAATTTCCCAGTTGAAGGCAATGTTTAAGTCCTATCTCCCAGATTTTCTTTTTTTTTATCTGAAACTAAAAAGAAAAAAGCTTTTATTGCTACTGTTTGCAAAAATTTACATGTTGATTCTAGATGGTTTTGTGTTGATCTTTTGGGTCTCCAAGGGGGTCTTTTGCTATGTTGGTCTGATAAAATTGTCCTTTTGGAGATTGTAAATAATGGTTTCAGTTTGGAGGTTAAATTCCATAGGGTGGGGATTTCTGAGTCCTTGTGGATTGTTTTGGTTTATGCTAGTGTCAACACGGTTGAGAGGCAAGGCCAATGGGAGATGTTAATCAGGCATCACTTAAGGTGGGGTCACTTGTGGGCTATAGTTGGGGATTTCAATGATATCATTAGTCCGGATGAGAAGAAAGGGGGTTTAGCTAGAAGCCAGGCTAGTGTTGCTCCTTTTAGGAATTTTCTTCAAACTCTGGGGGCTGTGGAGTGTAACCTTGTAGGTCCTAGTTTTACCTGGTCTAATCTTAGACAAGGGCATGAGTTCATTGCAGAGAGGCTATATAGGTTTTGTGTTTCCCCTGATTAGCTGCTTCAATTTCCTCATTTCCCATGTTATCAATATACCTTTGATATCATCAGATCACAATATGTTGGTGATGGAAACTGAATTGGCTGGTAGTGAACAGAAAAAGAAGAGATTCATATTTGACAGCAGGTGGATAAATTTGGAAGGTTTTGAGGACTGTGTGAAGAAGGCTTGGGGATATCAGTGCCCTGGTCAGGCTCTTTACAAATTTCAGAAAAAACTTCGAGTAGTTAAATTTGAATTGCTGGGATGGGTGGCCACTCAGAAGTCCAACACTGCCAAGTTAATTAAGGAGTGCAATGCCAAATTGGAAATCATGGGACAACAAGGGGGTCACAGGGACTGGTTGCAATGGGCAGAATGTAAATCAGTTGTTCATAAAGCATAGAGAGATGAAGAGGCCTATTGGAAACAAAAAGCAAGAGTGACATGGCTGAGAGAAGGGGATAGGAACACAAAGTTCTTCCAGGCTTGTGTTAAGCAAAGATCTCAAAGAAACAGTTTGGAACACTTGATCAAATTGACTGGAGAGCCTTGTAAAAGTAGAAGTGAATCATTAAAAGAAGTGGAAGGTTTCTTTACAAAGCTTTTCACCTCTGACAATCCTACTATGGAGGCTGAAGTTCTGATTGATATTCCAAAATCCATATCTGAGGAAATTAACAAGAATCTCATAAAGCCAGTGTCTGAAGAGGAGATTAGGCAAGCCTTGTGGGCCATAGATCCATACAAAGCCCCAGGAATTGATGGTTTTTCCCCATCCTTCTTTCTATCTGCCTGGGCTACCATTAAAGCTTAAAGGTGATCTCTTTCTGGCTGTATCTAACTTTTTGAACTCAAACTGCATTCCTAAAGCATCTAATCATACTGTTATCACTCTCATACCTAAAATCAAAAATCCCAAAACCATTGTTCATTATAGGCCCATTAGTCTTTGCACTATCACTTACAGAATCATTGCTAAACTCTTAGCCAATAGACTCAAGCAGGTTTTACACTGTTGTATATCTCAATCCCAAGCTGCTTTTGTTCCTGATAGACAGATTCTTGATAATTGCATTATTGCCAATGAGTGCATTCATTTTCTTAATGGTAGGAAAAAAAGGCAAAAAAAGCTTCATGGCTCTCAAGTTAGACATGGAAAAAGCCTATGATAGAATAGAGTGGTCCTTTCTCATTAATATGTGCAGAAGTATGGGCTTTAGTGAAATTTTTCTGAAATGGATTTGGTCTTGTATCAGTACTGCTTCTTTTTCTTTTAATTTCAATGGTGAGGCTTTAGGGCATGTTTCTTCTTCTAGAGGTCTCAGATAGGGATGCCCTCTTTCTCCCTATCTGTTTATTCTCATTCATAAAGCTTGCTCAGTGCATCATTTTCAGGGTCTTAGAATCAGTAAACAAGCTCCTATCATATCCCATCTTTTTTTTTGCTGATGATGCCTTAATCTTTTGTCAGGCTAATTCTTATCATGCTAATCTTCTCTTGTATATCTTGAATCTCTATTGTAAAATGTCTGGTCAGGCAGTTAATATTCACAAATCTAGCATATTCTTTTCCAGCAACACTCCTGATATTGTTAAATCTGATGTGTGTCTTCTGTTTTGAGGTATTGCTGTGGCTAAGTATTCTAAGTACTTGGGCCTTCCCTTGGGGATTGGTAGGTCTAAAAAGGATACTTTTGCTTTTGTCAAAGAGTGTGTTATTGCTAGATTATCTAATTGGAAGAACAAATTTCTGAGTGAAGCTGGCAGAGAGATTTTGATCAAGACTGTGTTATCTGCTCTTCCTGTGTATGTCATGTTTGTTTTCAGACTTCCTATAGGCATATGTCATGAAATCTGTCACACTATTGCCAATTTTTGGTGGGGCAACACTGAATCTGGGGGGGAACAAAATCCACTGGTGTAGTTGGGACAAGATGGCTAAATCTAGAATGGAGGGTGGGCTGGGATTCAGATCTTTTGAAGTCTTTAATGAAGCTTTGATTCTTAAACAGTTGTGAAGGGTTCTTACTAAACCAAATATTCTGATGAGCAAAGTTATCAAAGGGAAATACTTTCATAATCAATCTCTATGGGAAGTTAAGAAAAGGCCCTCAGACTCATGGATGTGGAAAGGGTGGCTTCAGGCTAGGGGTTCTCTGGGGTTAGGTGCTAGCTTCTTGGTGGGAAATGGTCTCTATATTGATATTTGGAAATCCCCCTGGTTACCAAATGCTCCAAATTTCAAACCCACTTGCTCCTTTTCATCTGATACTCAAAACTTGTGCAAGGTTGCTGACTTGATGATTGCAGGCAAGTCTGAATGGGATACTGAGTTGGTGAAGCAGACATTCAATCCTCTTCAATCTGAGCAGATCCTTAAAATTCATATCAGCAAACTGGGGATGAAGGACAAATTGATTTGGCAGCCTCACAAGAAGGGCATCTTTACTGTCAAGAGTGCTTATCTTGCAATCCAGAATCAGAGATATCTCATGGTGGGCAAAGGGGAGTGCAGTAGAGGCTTGATATCACAAAAACAAATGTGGACCACAACTTGGAAGCTCCCAGTAAAGGCAAAGGTTAAGAACTTTCTGTGGAGATGTTTTCATAATTGTTTGGGTACACTTGATAATCTGGGCAGAAGGGGTATGCAAGTGGATGGGATGTGTGGCTGGTGTGGGGAGAAAAAAGAGAATTTAGAACATTTGATGTTTTTCTGTGATAGAGCTAGGAAAGTGTGGAAAATTTCTGGTATTACTTGGTCTAAACTCAGAGACCAGCAAGTGGATTTCAAATCCTGGTGGGAGGAGGTGTGTGCTATTAAGGTAGAAGGTGCTGACAGGGATAAGATTACTTTGTCCTCCTATATATTGTGGTGGTTATGGAGGACAAGAAATGGGTGGTTGTTCAACAAGGAATGGTCTTCTGAGAAGCAAGTAGTTGAGGGAGCTATGAGAGAATGGCAGGAATTTGAAGGTGCAATTTCTGTTCTTCCTTCTTCTGTGGATATCCAGCAGGGGCAAGGAGTAGGGGTCTTGGTTAAGAGACTCAGTGCTAATGCTTCTTCTGGTGATACCTTAAGAATTAGAGGGCTGGCTTGGGTGAACAATATGATTGTGGAGGAGTGGCAGTTGGCTAGGTGCAGTATTCCTTGTACAATGGAAACTGAGCTTCTCCAGATTAGAGACTGGCTTTACCATGGAGCAGATCATCATTGGCACAAAGTGTGGATCCAAACTTTCAACAAGGAGCTTAGCTCAAGACTTAACTCTCGTGATCCCTTTGAAGCAAACTTATCTATGGTGGTGGCAGACATTTATTACTTGCTCTCCTCGGTTGCTTCTTGGTCTTTTTCTAGTGCTGTTTGCTAGTTGGTTTTTCTTTTGTTGTTTTGCTTTTTTGCTTTGTAGTTTGTGGCCAGTTTTAGTCTTGTTGGGGAGTATACTTGTTTTTACTCTCTTTTCCGTTCTCTCTACATGTGGGGAGTTGTGGATTGTAACCCGTTGGTTCATCGGATGTACCTTCTTGAGTTTTCGTCTATGATAATTTGATGTTTGTTAAAAAAAAAAAAAAAAGATAATTTCAAATTGTTGTATTGTAGTCAGTAAATATTTTAATAAAAATTCAAAAGAATATCAATTCCAACAAACTGACTTTAAAATTTTCCAGTAAATTGGAATAGATTATTAAAATTATTGTTTTAATTCACTTTTATTAATTTAATCATGATTAGTCAACTTGGTACTACCTGTACTACAATATAATATAATTATATAAAGTTTAATTTAAATAGTCATCATGATATCAATTTTGCGACACCACTATAACAATATGATTGACTGTTGTGTGATTTAGATCTAAATGGGATTATTTTAAAAGCGCCTTTAATGTGAAAATTTGTGCTGCTTTTATTTAATTCCGATGAGTCAATCATCGCGTGAAAGGTGCCAAAAATGGAACAAAATAAATATTAAAAAAAATAAAATCAAATGTTACATAGAAGCGTACAGATTTTTCCATGTCTTGATTTCATTTATTTTTTTTATTGCACACAATAATAATATTATATGCTATTGTTGCTTATTTTTCCAAATAATATAAAATAACGTGATTTTTTTTTTTTTTTTTCAATTACAG
>CACSLK010020336.1:961989-1001521 GCA_902706635.1 Striga hermonthica
AAAAAAAAAAAAAACCGAAATTAATGGTAGATCAAGAGATAGATATGCGGAGATCTACGGCTGACCTCGGGCCTGAGCCACCGCTTGAGAGCTGATGATGAAGCCATTGCTCGCCGGTGACGCGGAATGAAGGCGACGAACCGTATAATGCTTTTTCTTAAGGTGAAAAATGGAAGCTTGTTGTGATTTGTGCGTGGGTTGTGTGTGTATATAGTTGCGTTGAAAGTCTGATATATGGCTGCCCGCATAACAAGGCGGCTTTGCAGTTACCCAAACAGAATTATTAGCCTTCTTTGGTAATTAGCGGTTAGCTGATTGCATTAGAGCACCCACAATGCTTTGGGTCTCTTAGAAAAAAGTTACATGCCATGAAGAAATAGACCTAGTCTATAAAAAAGTGTTCTCCAATGCAATTAAATGTAGACCTAGTCTAGCTTATGTGGCAATAAAAAAATGAGACCTAGTCCACACTTGGGTCTATTTTAGACCCAAGTACAAACCCAAGCACTCATCATTTATTCCTCATTTAGTTTTTCTTTTAATAAATGAAATATATTAGAGTATTTTTATTGGTTGTCATGTATTCTAGACCTATTACTTTTTTGTTTTGCATTGGATAGATTTTGGATTTTTTAGTTTGGGTTTGTCCATGTCATTATGGACTTAAGTCTATTTATTTGCCACATATGCAAAAAGAGACCCAAAGCATTGTGGATGCTCTTAGCTGCTTTGACCAGCGGATTATATTAGCTGTTTTGACAAGATGATTGTGTTAGCGGTCTGTAAAAGAGTATTTGGTAAAATTAGTTATTTCTAATTAGCTGTTAACATGTAAAATTACTTGACATCAACATAATTTATCATTCTTATTTGTGTTGAACTTATAATTATTTAGAGAATAAAAATAATTAATATTTAAATATTTATTGAAGTAATTTAAAATATAATAACATATAAATAATAATAAAAAAATATTTCTTAACTGAGTAAATAAGTTCACCTCATATAAAGAAACTTAATAATAAGTCATTACTGTTTAAAATAAATAAATAAATAATATCTAACTAACTAAAATTTACATTTAACAATTTTCTAAAAAGTTCCCATTTACATCTAAGTAACTAAATTATATATGTTTAAAACTTTATAAAATAATTTGTAAAATTAATTGTTAAGTATTATACTAAAATTAGTTTGAATTACATTTATAAATATTTTTCTTATGTTCATTAGTTATGATTTAAAAAAAAAAAAATATTATTACATTTTTAAATATGAAAATGTGATATAATATTTTATTGTTGTAGGTGTGGATAAGAGATACAAGCAGTGAACAAGTTTTGATTTAAAAATATTTTTTTTGTAACTGTGCGTGTGGTATAAATGTGGGCAAGTAAGACTTTTTATTTTGTTTTCTTGAACTGCCAATATCGAACACTAGCAAAAGCAGCGTTTTCCACACTAGTATGTAACCCGTGCGATGCACGGGCTAGTACATGTTTTAGAAAAATTTAAAAAATTAAAAGGTCATTTATTAATAAGTTGTTATAACACGTATGACATTTATAAAGTAAAAAATTAAAAAAGGTCATTTAATTAGTTGATTAATTGATTAAGTTTAATATTTTTTTAAGCGCATAAAAGAAAAAAAGAATTCGATATTTTATTTTAAACAACAATTGGAACTCAATAATTCAAGCATG
Source organism: Striga hermonthica (assembly GCA_902706635.1). Classification (NCBI taxonomy): domain Eukaryota; kingdom Viridiplantae; phylum Streptophyta; class Magnoliopsida; order Lamiales; family Orobanchaceae; genus Striga; species Striga hermonthica. The sequence goes on from CACSLK010020336.1 coordinate 963,693, forward strand.
TAAATATTACTTAATCCAAACGAATGAGAGACGTAATATCACGATAACAAATATAATAACACTAAAATTCATAATTCAACGACATGGAATGACAATAAAACATAATAAAATTAATAAAACAATAAATATATTAGAAATAATAACCTTCAAGGACATGGAAGAATAATGAAATTCATAATATAAATATATTAGAAATAATATTGATATTACTAATGAAAATATTTACCTGTTCATCATGAAACAGTATATGGAATGCGTTCCAGCTCTCCCGTTCGTGATGCGTTTCAATTATTCGGACTGCTTTCAATCGCAAATAAGGTTTGTTTGTCCTACTCACGGAATCGAGTGTATCACAGACCAGCGGCATTATATTATCGATGTATTCTAAAATTTATCTATATATTTTTTTTTTCTCTGAACACTGTGAATGAAGTGAAGAAATAATCGTGGTAGTGAATATCCTTTTATACAAATTGTTGTTTAGCACGTTGGTATCGAAAAGAGTCATTGATGAAAATTATTTAAATATAAAGATATTGTTAAGATTTTATCATATAAATGATTTATATGGAGCCTTGAAAGAGGAGATTTATATGAAGAATTAAAAAGAGGAGATTTATTCCATAGTATCTGCAATTAATGCTTGTTGTTTTGTTAATAGAGCCACAAAAAATCGGAAATCTTGGCGTGAAAAAATGATTTATTCGATAAATAATTAATGTTAATCCGAAATAAATAAGAGCAATTTTAGGAAATTATGTGCAATTAATGCTCGTTATTTTGTTAATGGAGCCACAAAATGATTTGTTCCATAAATAAAAATCGGAAATAATAGCGTAAATGATTTATTCCATAAAACGTTTTATTCCATAAAAAAAATAATGTTAATCAGAAATAATTAAGAGCAATTTTAGGAAATTATGTTAATTTACTATTTTTAGGCTATAATTAATGAATTTGGCGGGAAATAGTTTCTAAAATTGAATTAAGTTAATCCTTATTATATATTAATAGATTAGCGGAATGGGCCAAAAAGCTAATTGTAAAAGTTGTTTACCAAACACTATTTTAGCTGATTGTAAAAAGTCAAACATCTAATAGATGGAAAAGCTCTTTTTTTGGCCAAAAAGCCATTAAACAAACGCAGCCTATATCTTCAGGTCGATCATTGTAGGGTATTTTACCGTTGGAATATGCAATTTTTGTTTGTAAACTTAATTCCAACTACTATATTTTCAACTGGAATATGCAATTTATGTTGGAAGTTTTTATTTTCACACCCATTGAAAAATCCACCGTTAGAATCGTCAAAATCCAACGGAAATTCCAATGGGAATCTCATTCCAATGGAATATTTTTGTTGGAATTTCCGTTGGAATCCATTAAAAAAACCCAAAATAGTATTGAAATATCCGTTGGATTTGCCGTTGCAATATATTTATGTTGGAATTTCATCATTTTCTTGTAGTGAATACTAGAAAACAGTAGATTAAATTAAAATTGTGAATGAATATATATAATAAAAACGCAATGATTATCTGAAATAATATAATATGAATTAATAATAATTGTTATGTAGATGTGTAATGAAGTGAAAGTACTTAATATGAATTAATAATAATTGTTATGTAGATGTGTAATGAAGTGAAAGTACTTTTTATTGGTAAATGTGTATTAATCATGAGTTGTCTCAACGTAGAAACTGTGACGCTCAGTAATCAGTGATAAATAAAACGATGAATAATATGAATTGTGTATAGTTGTATATATATAAAAGTGTGTAGAGTGTAGAGTATAATTTATACCGTACCCCTTTATATAGAAATATTGACTTGTTGTCCAATACTCTCTGATTGAGTTGCACAATGCATGTGCTACTCATTTGTACTACCCAAGTGCTCAAACTGCCAAATTCTATTAATTCACGTGGTCCTATCTACATGTCATTCTTATCTTAATTATATATTTTTTATACATTACGTGATGTGTTCACACTAATCTACTTTATTAGGTATTTTAATTGTGTTATTAGCTCGACTTCTCTAGAACTAAGTCGCTCCTTAATTAGGCACAAAGCGAAGGTCATTCTCCAAACCTCACCACCCAACAAAATCATCATCACCAACAAAGATGTCGCAGACTTGAGCTTAATATAATGTTAAATCCATAATTAGGGGCAATGGGAATCCATTCAGCAAACCTCACCACCAACAAAATCATCATCACCAAATTCTCATTTCAGTTCGACTCGACTTGTTAAGATTTGAGCTCGACTTAGACAATCGAGCTTGAGTTTAAGGTAATAACTTTGTGAGTGGGTAAACTCGCTAGGGTCAAGAACTAAGGAATTTTATAAATATTATTGAACTATTTATAAAAATTATTGGACTATTAATTTAGTTCGACTTATTGAATGTCAAGCCCCATTCACAACTTTTTATAAGAGAACAAAGTTCCCATTATTTTTACCAAGTCAATTATTTATATGTTCGGTTCAACCCTTTTGTTGGTTTACTCACACTCGACAATCTTGTTGTGACACTAAAGTCACCGATTTTAGTGGTGAATTCGTTATTAGGCGCAATTAGAAGGCTATTCACCAAACTTCACCACCCAACAAAATCATCATCATCAAATTCTCAAATTGTCTCGACTCCATTCAAACAAGTTGAGCTTGAACTTAATTTATTAATTCGCTGAGATGCTAAAACCGTTCAATTCAAAAAATATGAAATTTTCCAAAACTTATTGAACTATTACTTCAATTTGATTGATTGAAGATCGAGCTCAAATCATCATTATTTTTTATGAGCAAACTCAATTTCATAGTCAAAGAATCTTGATTTACATAGTGAGACTTTCAATGGTAAATCCGTAATTAAGCGCAATGAGAAGGCAACTCACCACCTAATCTCACCACCCAACAAAATCATCATCACCAACAAAGATATCGTTTAGGCTGAGACTCACGACGCAGATTACAAGGTAAAGCAGAGGGAATACCAGCCCATCAATGGCTGTCTCAGCTGCAGCGAGGGCCGTGTTCATCTCAACCGCCGCCGATTTTTCCGTCAGGACGACCTCCCGGCCGTCCCTGTCCCCTCCCATCCACCACCTCCTCATACGCCCCTTGCTCGCCGCCGCCGCTGCGGCCCCCAAGAAGCGCGCTGCCGCAATCAGCTGCTTGATTTCCGGCGTAGACGGTGGAGGAGTCTCCGACGAGTTCGTTTCCACCAGAAAATCCGGCTTCAGCCGTGAATTCTCCGTCATAGCGAACATGCTGAAGAGAATCGAGCCCCTCGACAATTCAGTTATCTCCAAGGGGGTCTCGGATTCGGCTAAGGACTCCATGAAGCAGACGATTTCAACTATGCTCGGGCTTCTTCCGTCCGATCAGTTTTCTGTCACCGTTAGGGTTTCAAAACAGCCCCTCGATCATCTATTAGTCTCCTCCATAGTCACTGGGTAATTTCACAATATTGTGTTGCTCAAATCAGCCTTGATTGAATTTGTGTGGTTCCTGTTTATCGATTTTACAGAATTTTACTAGTTACTGACTTCAACTAATTAATTGGGCTCTGTGTTTTGTAGATACACACTTTGGAATGCAGAGTATAGGATATCTTTGATGAGGAATTTCGATATGTCGCCTGATAGTCTCAAAAGTTCTGATTTTGTCGATAATGATGGGGCCTCGGAGGTGAGGTGGGAGGCCGGTGATGGTGGCGGAGATGACAGAGGACTTGGTGGTGATGTTCAAGTGAGTGCAGATGAATTGGATAGATTGAATCTACAAAATTCGAGAGATTTATCACCGGAAGCTTTAAAGTATATACAGAAATTAGAATCAGAGTTGTTAGCTACTAAGCAGGTGAGTTTTTAGTCTTGGTGGCATCTGAATTTTGCTTCGTGAGGCTTATTTGTGTGATTTGTAACAGCAAGTTAGCTAGTTCCTTTATTGTATATTTGGCTATAATATTAGCAACATTAAATCTTCTTCCACAAAAATTGAAGAGAATTTGAAAATTTCCTTTTACGAGCATATTGAATGCCTGAGTTATGGGTAGTGATCTTTCTGCTTGAGACAGAAATTTATCAAATGTACTCTGTTGAGAAGATCCATCGTGATTTCCAATCTTAGTGAGGCTACCAATGGAAGATGATTTAGTTCTGTTAGATTTTTTGTTTGAACTCGTTTATACTTGCAAAGCACGGTTGGCTACCTATAGTATGAATTGCCTGGTTACAAGATATGATAGTGAAACAATATTATGTTGTTGACACATGTGTTCTATATTCTAGCTAAAACTGAAGGTGCAAGTGATAATGATACCAATGTGACCCATTTCTAATAAGATTTCCTTCGATGGAAGTGTGTAAATCATTTGCTGTTTTTTTATAAAACAAGCAAAGCACATGGCAATTATGATAATCTTCACAAGGCACCATATCCAAAGGTTGAGTTTTTAACCTCTGTGTGATTTCTGTAAGTGGTGCATTTCTTTTAGAATCCTCTGGATGTGCGTCGGGGACTTTAATACTTTATATTGATGAACATTATTACTTGCACATGTATCTGGTGGAACTCCTTAAATTATATTCTATTGATTATACCTGACTGTTTGTTTAGGAACTTCATGCCCAGAAACAGGAAAATTTGCAGATGGAGCGTATTAAGAAGAGTAGTAACAATCTTCTGGAGTACCTGAGGTCATTGGAGCCTGATATGGTAATAATAATAACCTGATATAGTAACCGATATATCCTTTTAGTTGCCTGTGTTGATGGATGATCATAATCCTTGGTGTGGAGTGAGGACCCATGAAAAGAGATTTATTTTTAACTTTTCAGGTAATGGAGCTATCTAAACCATCTTCACCGGAGGTGGAAGATATTATCCACCAACTTGCTCGAAATATATTGAGGAGATTTTTCAAAGAGGAGATTGTATCTGATAACGAGGATTTGGCTTCGAGCAGCATACAAGACTGCGAAGACACGGATAGTGAATTTGGTGATGCTATCATTGGCACTTCTCGGGATTACTTGGCCAAGTTGCTCTTCTGGTCAGTGTTAAATTATTTTATCATCTTATTTTCTAATTTAAGCAAATAGTATCATTGCATGTTCGGGAATAAAATTAGAAGAAACTCGTGTAAAATAGTAATGAAGAAGATATGTTGTTTTTTGGCAGGTGCATGTTACTGGGCCATCATCTGAGGGGTTTGGAGAACAGATTGCATCTAAGTTGTGTTGTTGGTTTGTTATAGCTGAAGCAGAAAGAGGGAAAGAGATTTAATTCTGTGACTCTTTTTCTTTTCTCATTTATAGTTCTTTGATAATTCCACCTTGTATGTGTCATCCTAAAAAACAGTGTTAAATAAATAATATATAATCATAATTGAATCATATGATTTCGCTTCTAGAAACATTTCAACTATCACTAGTAAATTTCATCTTGATCTGCCCACACGATTTTTTACCCGTTGGATCGAACGCACACCAGCAACGGTTTCATCTGGTAAATTTCATCCTGATCTGCCCACACGATTTTTTACCCGTTGGATCAAACGCACACCAGCAACGGATGTGCGTGAGAGTTTGTGTTTGAGACTTTGTGTATATAAACTTGCAAGTTGCATTTTTTCACTGCATTGTTTCACTGCTTCATGTCTTAATAAATAAATGTAGTTGTTGAGTTGATAATTGAGACTTTAGATTAGATGTAAATGCAAGTTGACCAACTATTGGTAATAAATAAACTCAGTTGTTGAGTTGATAATTGAGATTTTAGATTAGATGTAAATGCAAGTTGACCAAGTCAGTCAAAACTTGTTTGTCACATGAATGTTCAATTTGGTCCTAGTTTATGTTGTGTTTTGGAAGTAAATTATATTTATATCTGATAAAAAAAAAGTCAAATAAATAAAAGAAAATCATATTTATATATGGTAAAAGTTGATATTTTTCCAATTTCTTTCTTACGTTTTTCCTCGTGATATTATACAAGGTATTATACACTCCAGAAGGAAATTTCTAAATAATAATAAAAAAAATAAAAAAAAAATGTACATGGATTTAGAAAGATATCTTATAAATGCATTGGCAAGTGAAATATATATACATATATTCAAGAAAACATAAGGTCAAAAAGTTTGATACATGTTTCTGATATATGCTATTTCCCCCCATCTCCCTTCTCTTTTTCTTACACCATGTTGATCTGTATTCTGTACATAACAACGGTCTGAAACCCCTACGAATAAAATATAATGAAAATGGTTACTGGCACGCGGACCAGACCTTACTATGTACAGAAACAAATACCAATGCCACTCGCCCGATCTTGAAGAAATCATCATTACCGAACGAGTCGTTGGTCTCTAGCAAATAAATAAAATTGCAGGAACAATTCTCGTATGAGCCGAGATCCATGATTGAACTTCAGCTCAAGAACAAAAAAAGGAGCATATATATGAGATTTCCACAAGAAATATTCCCTCATTGATGGTCCAATTTGAAAACCAAATCTTAAAGGGAATGTATTTGCAGGCCAAATCTTAAGAGGGCTTTTCTTAAGGAAAAGGGAAATGCATAAAGAGTTACATATACCTCAAAAGCATCACAAAGGGGTTCCCTTTGAATCCCCAATAGAGGCTGCCAAAAACTTGTGAAACCGTTGGACCTTTGTTTGTTCGTTGGACGAAGAAGATCTAACCAGTTTCCTTCCTAAACGAATAAATGAATCCTCCGTGTCGATAACATACGTGATCTGAGAGAGGCAGAGAGCAAATAAGTGACAAGAAGTTGAAGTTCCAACAGAATAAAAGGACTGCATAGTAATAAACTATGACTATAGTGGTCCACACTCGTCCTACGTATTTTTAGAACAGGCAGCTATTTCATGTAAGGTAAAACGATACCAATCCAGAAAAAACTGTTGCATTATTCAGCAAATTAAACTAAATGATGAAAATAAATGGCCTGAAAGTAACATCAGTTAATGAGATCAATAAACATCTGTAGACTTGGGGAAAAAAATTGAACACTGTACACCAAATTCTAAGTACATCATCACAATGAGGGTAGAAAGAAATAAAAAAATCGGCATCGACTAGAATTACAAAAAAAAAAAAAAAAGGAATTAAGAAAGAAAATTATACCTTTGATGTGCTTGCCGCCATCTTACATTCCAACCCATTCATGATCAGAACATTTTCCATTGCCCTATACAGCGCAGTGGGTTCGTCTATGTTCCTACACTTGCGTAGATTCCTGCATGCAGCACAAGTAAAAACAGAAAACGAAACATTTTCATTTCAATATTTCTTCAATTTTATCGAAACCATAATTATCACTTAAAGCAATGACTTGTAAAAAGAAATCAGAAAACGAATTGGTAAATCTTTTGTGTTTTTGTTCCTTAAGCCGAATATGTAATTAACTAGTTCTTCCAATAACCAAAGCATTTAGCCGGGCAGCTTAGACTTTTACCAACATTAATTAATATTTTCATATTCGCCCAAAATATCAATCACTTGTACCATAAAACCACATTGGATGAAAAATGTAAAACTATTCAGCATAAATATACCTTTTCAGCATATTCAATGATGACTCCTCCTTTACATGGTTCACTGAAAGATACTCCTCGTGAAGATGCGTCGCGAAATTCGGATCTATTGAAACTGCAAAAACTTCAGACTTCTCATCTTCATCATTCATCAACTGGATGGAAAACTGAGTCGGATTGGATATCTACACCAAGCACGGACAAAACTGAGCATCAGAGCATGATTCTTGAATAGAATAAAGAAAATATAAAATTAACATGAAAACAGAGAGAACTCATTCACATGGGACCTACACGTTCGAACCGGTATATATTCTCGTCGTGCAAAAGGACATTAACATTTTCATAATAAACTGAATCAACAAACTTCTCTGGCTTCCTAGATTTCTCATATTGATACAACTGAACCAGCTTACATTCAGCCTCATCACTTGAAACAGTTTGAAGCTGCAAAGGAAACACGATAATCAGAAAAAGGTGTCAATTAAAACCGAGTCTAGGAAAAACAGAAAACTAATTTTTTAGGAACATTACCTGTTTAACCAACTTATAGATCAACTTATCCAATGTGAATAGCATGTAGGACTGATTCCCAATCAAAGATCGACAATCATCTTCGAATTTTGTATTGTCAGAAGATCCATCAAGTAAACTGAAAAGTGCACCCATGAATCTGCAGCAACAATCATGCAAAAAGCAAAGTCAAACAAGAGCCTATATAGCATTCTAAGTGTTTTCAGGAAGTAAATTAAAGACTCAAAACTTCACCTAACATATGGATCGGGAGTCGCATCTTTTGTGTTTTTCAACTTTGATTCATCACGTACTGAATTGACTTTAGCAAATAGTATTCTCTCATAAAGTGTCTGAAGTTGATGGAAAAGAAAAATCATTTACCATAAGGGGAAAAAAACTGAACATAGAACTGGAATGTCTTTCCCCGTTACGAAGTTTGATAAATTTTATTCCGCAATAGCACAACACAGCAAAACAATAACACTAATGAATTTACCTGATGCAGCCTAAAAAGCACATAAAATATGTCGTTTCCATAGAAAACATGTTGATCCTTCTTCTCATCGCCTATCAATGAGGAAGCCACATGCTTTGATAGAGGTTTACACATCAGCATAAATCGTTCAGATTGCGGCACCAAAGCAGCAGCATCTCCACCATGATCCTCACCTTCACTTTCGGCTTTGCCATCTTCTTCTTCCTCAGGATCTTCCCGTGAATACACATCAGCAGCAGACTCACTGCCTGAAACATCTCCTCCAGCTTCTGATGGATTTTCACTGTCATCAGCATTGTCTTTGCGATCCTTCGTTTGACCTTGGCTTACTCCATTGCCATGCTTTTTTTCAGGCGAGACTTGCAGAATGCTGTCTTGGTAGGAACCAAAATTATCTTCAGAATCACAATTAGGAGACAGCTCACCCTCCTCTTTCTCATTTTTACAAGGATCAGCAGGATCCTCATTATATCTGGAAAGTATGGACCCTTCTGCATAATCTCCACCTGATGGCTTTCTCAATCTAGATTGCTCCCCACCCTGTTGCACTTAAATAAACACGACTTACAGTTTTTTTTTTTTTTGATAAATAATAACATTTATCCAGTTAAAATTAATGGACAAACAAAATTAATCATTATGAATTAGGCTACAAAAATCCATTTTAAACCCCTAACAACGCGCCCTGCCAAGGATTTTATATAACCACGGAAAAGTGTGTGTGTGTGTGTGTGTGTGTGTGTGTGTGTGCGTGTTTCCGGGGGGTGGGGGGTTGAGAACAATTACTAAAAGAAAGGAATTAAGGAAAGTTGGAAAATCCCATCTCTCTCACTATTAGCCCAATGCCCGATGTGGGGTATAAAATCATATCAATGCAGAAGGAAAAATGGCAATACCGCACAGAGTTCATCCGGAAAGACAAGAACTGAAATCTAAAAGTCACGTTTACCGCTGAGGGAGTTGTATCATCCATATTTGATCTGGCTTCATTGCCTTCCTCAGTGGCAACATTACTCACTTTTGAAGCACATGCGCCATACCCTTTGATTTCAAAATAGTTCCCATTATATAAAAATAAGTTAAAACAAAGTAAATACTAACGGTAGATTAGAAAGAAGAAAAAAAAAAAGTCAATACAATTAGGCCATCGTCAGTCATAAAAAAATTTAGTCAAAATCAATGCTATGCATACCGTGATTAATGTCTGATCCTAAAGTAACAGCTGCATTTGGATTGGTTAATCTTTCACCAGAAGCCACTGCTATTCCTTCTTCAGCCGAACTACCCACATTCGTGAAACCAGTTCTGAAATCCGTTCTTTGAGGTGTTGAACTAGAATCTCCATTGCAATTAGACTTTGCTAGCTTCAAATTTGTGGTGGTAAGATCGGTATTTGCACTAGCATCCCTTTCTATTACACCAGTGTTGTCTTCGTTATTTTGGCATTTGGAGACATCGTTACCTTCATCAGTCTCCAAACCATGGCGATGAGAATGAACACCCAACATCGGCTCAAGAAAAGTAGTCCAAAACCTCAAAGCTTTATTATATTGATCTTTTGCTGAACAGATCTCTTCACAGGAGTACTTGATAATCTTAAAGACATCTTCTTGAACATCAGCATCGGCATAATCAAATTCGAGGTCAGGAGTGACAAAATGCCTCCTTCCAGCAGCAATACTAAGAAGTACATCATCCTCATTCTGCCTTTTCTCTTTGATTTCTTTGATCTCTGCCACTAAGGCTGACCATTGGAAGGATGGAAGAATATGAGAAACAAACTCAGGGTAGAGAGAAAAGATGTGCTAAAAATCTTTGAATCATTACATGGTACGCAGTTATGGGAGAGCAAAATTTCCAAAAACATTATCACTTTCTGAGCAAAAACAGAGAGTGTGACCAAGTGAAGAATAAAGTGAACTAGGCAGATGCTGCTTACTAAAGATAAATGGTAACTAACAGGAAATCAGAAAATCAGAGGCAAACAGACAAGATAAAAAAAACATTACACAAAGTACAGCTATAATTTTCAGCTTACATTTTGTGCTCAACTTCTTTGAATCTTGCTGCTTGAAATAGAAGCTGCGATGATCGAGAGACTTGTAGTGATTCTTAGAATATATCTCAGCCCACACCTTGTTAAAATCTGAACGGCACTTGGTCCAATCTTCTTGCTTCTGCTTCAGACGTGTTAGGACAACAGGCAAAGCAAGTGGTGGATTTTTACGCAGAATGTCCATCACATCAAGACCATGTTCCCCATATAGTCGTTCAATGCATCTCAAATTAAGAGCTGTATGAATTAAGAGAGACAATTCTTTTAACAATTAATACACGTGAACATTCTGGAAAAGAAAAGGAATGAGAAAAATGGAAAATCTCCATCAGTAGTATGACCCAGATTCTAATGCTACAAACCTGTGAAGTACTTCTCAATTCGTATGGGACCATCTGACCCAACTGAACTATTATTGATATTGTTCAAAAGCTCTTCAGCTCGCTTAGCAGTTGAACTCACTGACTGCAACAACATGTCTAGCTCAAATCTGAACCCAAAGGACACACAATTAGCAAACAGCTCAGGCGTATATGCGCCCCTGGAATGTCCAGGAACTACATGACCCAAAGAATCAGCAAACCGAATATCAAGATTATGTACCTATCATCCTCACATCTGAACAGGCTTTCTTCATACTGATTTTTCCGCATATGTTTAAAAGAATAATCCTCACTACCAGATGTCACAGACACCCAATGATCATTTAGAACTTGAGCACCAAGCTCTGACCTCTGGCTAGCTATAGATATTGGATACTGCAAAAAGCCAAAGACAGTTCAGACTGTTCAGTAATAATACATTTTTATAATCCAGGAGTGGAGTTTTTTGCCTGCCAAAACATTTTATAATAAATTCAGCAAGTTAAAATTCATTTGTTTGGAAGGTTTATTTATTTATTTGATTTGATAACTCAGATTAAATATCGTCCCATTCATTTGATACTCTAATTACGGAATTTGATGATTAAATATTTGACAAGTCGAGATATCTTCTGTATTTGTGTTCATATACTGTTCCATATCATGAATATGAGGTGATAATTACTAAGAATGAGACATGTTGAGAAAAGATCATTTATATACAAAACATATTTTTTATATTCCCCTTTTATTTACAATATAATTTATTTATATTTTTATTTAAGAAGTTTTATGGTTTTCACTTATATTTAGTAATATTACATTTTAGTACATATTGGAAGCACAGATATTTTACAAACTCAAATATTTTTTATTTTTTTTTTAAAAAAAAAAGTGCAACGGGACATGTGTACTAGTTAATCAAATAATGCTTCTTAACATGTCTTTCATAATATACATATATATATATATATATATATATATATATAGAACTCTTACATCCTTAGGAAGAAGCCGATAGCTAGGAGTGCACTGTTGACAATCAGATAGGTCAAGCTCCTGAATGGACTTTCCCCAGTATTTCAAGTTGCACCCATTCTCTTTCCCTCCTTCCAAGTCATGCTTTTGTTCTTTCTCCTTCTCATCTATTCTAGGGGCTTTTGAAGAATTCCCGTCATTCCTTAATGTTTCTGTCAGTAACAAAAACAGGTTTTATCACATTGCGGATCCAAAAACTGGTGTTTCTGATAGAAGTGGGAGAAAACTAAAGTTGGAGGATGGTCAGCAGCACTTCACATGAGTCACAAAATTGAGATTTTTTCATACTAAGGAAAAGAACAATATGTGGCAAAATGCGTACTTTTTCTCACAACACCAGCCAGATATCCATCTGAAGAATAAGCAATAAGTTGTGAGTAGAAAGTTAATAAAAGAAATACGACTTTACAAAGTGAAAATCGATGAATACCAATGCGCTCACAGCGCTCCAAAAACTCGTTGAAACCCTCCATTAGATCTGGATATTTTCCAAGTAAATCAGCAACCTGAAAGTACATAATATAAGAGATACATGAAATGTATAAGTTTCAGCCGAATCCCATAGCAGTACTGGATAATGAAGCCACAAACACTTTTAATCCAGACGTTGGTAGTTGGTACACCAAAAACAAAAATCCAAGTGATGTGAAACATTCTAATAGAGGGTCGACACTAACCAAAATCTGCAGTTCTTTTCTAGTAATGATTTCTGAACTGTAAATTTGAAGGCAATTTAAAAATTCCTGGCAATCAACTTCACTCTGCAGCCTCTCTTTGACTCTATCACAGAAAGAGAACTCGTAGTTGTACGAACCTGCCAAGATCAAACAAAACTTAATACCAGAAGGCACCAAACTGAAAAAAGAGAGATGCAGTGCATGTACAAATGTAGAAGCGGAAAGATCAATAGCGCAAAAAAGGGAGACGTGCTCCCTGTCAACCTTCTATCACTAGCATTACTTCTCTTTCTAACTTAATTATTCTTAATGTCATGGGGAGATTAAGGAATTTGATTGTTCCAAAACAATATGTGAAATATATATATAGTTTGTTAAATTTTTATATAATCCTATTTACCGCAATGCACAGAACTAATACCAGGTAACATGCCCAATTCTTATTTCTCAGGAGGGAAATAGAAAAGAAAAATAAGGTATGTTGCGAAATTGCGAATGACAGACAGTTATCCTACACTATAGCTGCAAATCAAGGAACTGTTAACTGACTTTTTAATGCATCTTTATCATCAAAGGAGGTAATAGGTGCCCGACCAAAGTCTTCAACATTCAGAGCAGGCTTCTTTTTGTCAGACGGCCGATGCATCCTATGATTACCAGTCTTCTCCATATCAGGGTCTCTACCATCCAGATAGCAATTCATCTTATCCCTGCTTTCTTTTTCAGTAAGCTTCTTCTGCTCTTTGGGCAGCTTAGTTATTGCTTTATTATCATCCATATCTGCACGCGCTATACTAGGATCACGTTCTCCATTGGGATCCATAATACTGTCCCTCGGTAATCTCTTCAAATAGAGATACAAAAAATTTAGATGTAAGCGACAAATCATAAAGAGCTGTATCAAATGAATAAATGCAGAAAATAACCTTATCTACCGGACGTGTTGTAGGCAAGGCAGAACTCTTCTCATCATAGGACTGACGACCAAATGAAGCATACGGAGTTGAAGCAGCCGCCTGAGTATCGGGCAAAAATCTAGTAAATTCGTCACAAAGGTCAGGATGGTCATCAAAAAGTGCTGCAACCTGCAAAAATATACATTAAAAACCTCATATGATAGAGTGAACAAAATGAGGTACTGTTTACAGGAGAGATACATACCTCTCGGTAGACCTCAGTTATACTCTTGTGTTCCTTCCGATACATATTCAAGATATCTAGGAAAGATTTATAAACATGATCATCCTTTTGAAATCGTCTCTGCACATAAACAAAGTAAGGACAAATCGTTGTTACTGAACTTCCTCAGAATCAAAATTCAACCACCCATTTTCGTTTATCACACACGTTAACATAATCCCTACCTTAATTTTATTGACAAAACTGATGGCCTCTTCAAACTCAACTATCCTTTTTGGCAGAGCCTCTTCCTCGTCGGTTAGGGTAATTTCATAACCCTTGGGCAAGAATGTATTAAAACCTAGGATTAGATTCGGGTGGCCTTTAAACAATTCCTTTACCCTTGCTATGACACCAGCAGTGTCAATTCTGCGAGAAACAAGAAAGACTTTGAGAAAATAATATCACTTATTATCAGATCTATCTGTCAATGGTGATCATACCAACATATTTATTTACCTTTGAGCCTTAAAATCCTTCATGACATCAAGGAAACTTTCATACTTTTCCTTTTGATCTTGGAACATGTCCTTAACTTGCTTCAAATAACTCAATGCATCATTGGTGGTAAGCTTTTGTGTACTACTAGCAACAACGCCTCCACCACTACCGATACCACCATTCTCGCTTTCAACTCCAACTTCTCCACCTCCATTGGCACTATGAGATTGTGATGGCGCATACCTTTATTAAAATGAGAGAAGAAACAATTACATATAGCTTCGGAAAACCAGTATTGGACAATTCCATTCAACAGTTAGCCTAGTAAGTAATAAAGAACATCTTTTTTAATCCACTGATTCATATTGAAAACGCTTTAATCAAATTGTGTTACCATAGGCTACCAATGTGACACTAGCGCCTACAAGATAAAACAAAGATCCTCCTCTAGCAGCCAATAAAACGATTACCTTATTATTTTTTTTCAGCTTTCACCTAACACTGGACTTCATAACACAAGAGAGAGAGAGAGAGAGAGAGACTACTCTTACAAGTTACAACCAAACAACAAAAAATTAAGGCAAGCCACATAAAGATCCAAACTTTCTTTCCCTTAACAACCTTCAAACCCTAACAAAAGCAGTACTAAAACCTAATTCATTTGTCTTCCTCGTATCGATTTCTACAACTGCTGCTGAGGAGGTGACCTAATCACAACCCTGTTACATGAATTGGGACTCGGTGTATTTCGATCACAATATCAAATAGCTCACAGTTCAACACAAATTATTGAATCAAATGAGATTCCAGACACGGTTTCAATAAACACAGATGCACAAACACATATACCTCACATTCAGAACATCAAAGCTAACAAAGGCCAGCAGCAAATAACTCGACTTAAAAAACAATTCCCAATTGAGTATAACCTAAACAGAATACTTACGATTCCCCGCGTGAAGCACCGAACGGCCGCTTAAATTGAGGGTTCATATACTCCTCCTCCCGTAATCGCTTCATCTCTCTACACAGCACAAACTTCAACGTCAACGTAAAGAAGATTACAGTGAGTTATAAACAACAAATATATATTCAAATACAGAGATTTGTTACAATCAAAAACACTAACCTGTGAATTATCCTCCTCACGGCAAAAAAAAAAATGTATGAATAAGAAAAAAGATCTAATTCAATCCAATAAACCACTGTAATCTCTCTTCAATCTTTTGCTTTTCTATGTGAAATAGGAAATATTACTCCACGTTTGAGTCTCGAGCTTTTATATTTTTTAATTAATTTAATATATAATATGTCTCTCGCTTTATTTTTTAATATATTATATAATTGTTTTTTATAAATAAATTAATGTTTACTTTGAAAATTTAGTCGTACACAACATTATATATATTGTCGGTCAACCTTTTCTATATAAAAATATCAATATTTTTTGTGATTATCTAAAATTATTAGTACTACCTCCTTTTTTAAATAAATGGCGTTTTGACTTTTTTGATTCATCCATTTGCTATGTATCTAAACATTAATATGTCTATATACATAGCAAAATCAATGAATCAAAAAAGTCAAAACGCCATTTATTTAAAAAATGAGGAAATATTTGTTATGATTGAAGCATTTTTAGTTACCAATAAACTACATATATTAAATTAATATATTATGGTGAGACACAACGTAATCAAATAATTTACAAACAAAATTCTAAAGTTACATTTAAAAATTATTTTTGCACATATCACTACTATTATATATAACATCTTTATGTGATTTTTTGTTTCTTTCCTGTTAATATATTTTTTCTAAAAATTTAAAAAATGCAGTCAGCCAAAGACATACGTGTTATTTACATTTTCCTATTAAATTTTAAAAGCATTTAACAACAAAAAATAAATAAAAAAAAAATTGACATTTAATAAAAATGGTTGACATGATAAATTTGGACCATGTTGCAATACTGAAAAAGAAAATTCGTTTAAGGGATGTTGATATGAAATTCACAAATAAGTTATAATAATATTTCCATATATGTATATATATAATAAAATAAATTTTAAAATTAAATATGCTCACTATGTGTGCTAAGTTAAATATACATACATATATATAAAAATAATTAATTTTTAATCTATATGAAAAAAGTTGATAAAATGGTCAATAAGTATTCAATTATATATGTCATCAAAATATTACTTATTTACTAGTACACAAGACAAAAGAAGGTTATTCAATTGATTAATAGAATATT
Organism: Striga hermonthica; assembly: GCA_902706635.1. Classification (NCBI taxonomy): domain Eukaryota; kingdom Viridiplantae; phylum Streptophyta; class Magnoliopsida; order Lamiales; family Orobanchaceae; genus Striga; species Striga hermonthica. The sequence goes on from CACSLK010020336.1 coordinate 980,294, forward strand.
TTCTTTAATAATACGTGGATATAGATGTAGTTATTGGTTTTTCTTCTCACTAACAATATATATTTTGCCTGAAAATATAATGAAAATCTAAATAGTTATTGAATTTTAAAAGAAAATATTATTTTTTCATCCGCAATATATATAATTCACGAATGTGTTGAGCCTAAGTGTAAGTAGCAGACTCCACGTTTTGGGATCCTATGTGACATAATTTCATGTTTTGTCATTTGACTTAAAGAAGTTTTAATTACTTTCAATCCAAAAATATACTGAATTATGCATAATACATTACCTATTTATGACGCTTTTTATGATACTAATCTATATCTATATAAAAAGAATTACCATTTTTTAAAAATGGCAAGTAAAACTGTAGTCAAATATTGTTGAGCATTAATTGCATGCTATTAATAGCAAGTTTTTATTTTATTTTTTTTATTTACAAACATGCATCATTAATTATTCATTTAATGGAGTTTCTTAAGTTGAGTTTGTTATTTATTTTTGCACAAGACTAGGCTATTCCTTTTTCATTTCCACAAATTAAAAAAAAAAAAACTTTCTTTAACATATAATCGTGTACCACATTGAAAATTTTATTTTATAAAAAAAATAAATAACACCTAATTTAATAATTTAAACTTACGTTAGTATTTACAAAAAATCAGAAACTCTTTTAACATCCACTCGGCTACTACAATTGTTTTAATCGAATGCTTTTATTTATTTATTTTTTTTAAAATAAATTACAGTTCATTTATTTGGTGGATTTGGTTCATTTACTAAATTATAGTTCATTTAAACCCCTAAAAGATAAATTGGTAGATTTGGTTCCATTAAGTTCTAAAAATTTCGATCATTGAATATAATTTGAAATTCAAAATCCTTTCTCATATTTTGTATAAAAATTTCAATTGTGTTTTTTATTCAAAACAATCAGATTGCCGAAAAAATTACCTTAAAACTTGAATTAAAAATTTGAAATTCAAAATCCCTTCTCATTTTAGTTGCAATAAAATTGGCTTAATTCAAAATCTCTTCCTAATATAAATGATTTTGTTCAAATTGAATTAAAATTATCTAATCACATGCTTCTATCCTTGGACGGCTAACCTTACATGAAGAATTTTGCGCCACTTTAAAATTAACAAACCTCTTGAAAATTACAAAATTATAATGAATTTCAATTTTTTTAGGTTTTTTTTCCAACGATTTTTTTAGGTTTCAATTTGCACTTTTGCACGAAATTCAAAATGGTTTAACAATTTCAAATCAACCGAAATTCATCTCTCTATTTTTTTCCATAAGTTTAAAAAATTTACAATAATTAAGTCAAATTACAAATGTATTGTTTCAAAATCAAGAGGATAATTTTGAAAATAGAAAGTTTTTTTTTCTTTCAAAATTGTCTTAGTCTCCATCCAATATAAAATTAATCCTATTTTATTTGTAAAAATGATAAATCTACATAAAACGTAGAATTTTATGCGTACAAAATTTGTTTTTACAGTAACTAAAAAATAATAATAATTTTAAAATCTTCTGTACTCAAATTACTTAAAAGAATAATAATAATATTTACAGTAACTAAAAAATAATAATAATTTTGAAATCTTCTGCACTCAAATTACTTAAAAGAATAAAATAATAATTTTGAATTTTTTATTACTCAAATTACTAATAAATAATAAAAATAATATTGAAATCTTTTATACTCAAAATTTTTAAGTACGGTAGTATCGTCATAATTTTTAACATCATGTCAATATTTATTTTATATATACTAGGTAAATTTTCTTTCAAAAACTTTATAATGTATTTATTTAGGCTTATAATATTTTAGATACTTTTATATAATATTTTATCATGTCATATTCAGAAAACATCTTCAATATAAATATAAACTTTAATGTTTTTAGATATATTTTCTTTACAAAAAAAAATTAAAAAAGTTTTAGGTGACTTCACATCTTTTGATAATAATATAGAAAAGTTTGGATAATTTTACATATGTTAATATAATATTTTAGGAGTTTTTAATTATTTAAATATACAAATTTTATCTTCTCTTGGACAAGCTAATTTTATATCGTTTATAATGAACTGATATACCGTAAATTATATGACATGTTAACCCCATATCGTTAATTTATAATTATTATTTAATATCGTTTACCCTCATCTTTAATTTATAATATCTTTTCTTGCTCTTTTAAGAGAAGATCAATAGTGGTTCTCCACTTCTTTCATTGAGTGACTCGAACTCGATACTTATTTATAATTATTATTTAATATTATTTACCCGTGCATCGCACGGGATACGCACTAGTTGTGCTTTAACATAATTTTCTATTATGGACGCGGTTCCGAAGGCATTAATTTTTCCCAGATCTGTTTGTTTTTTTAATTTTAATACACTTTACTAAGTTAAATTGTAAATATATATATAAAAGTTAACTTTTTTATATTATCACTTTTTTTAGATATAATATATAAATTAACCTTCTTATATTAGTTTTGATTTGACATTCATATTGTATATACAAAATAAATAATTATATTTATTTTTATAAATAAAATAATTATCAATTAATATAATTGAAAAAAATAAAATATCTTTTTAATTAAATATATTTAAATACAAAATAGTTTTACGATATAAGTCAAGAAAATATTATAATATATTTTTCACTCAAGAAAATATTTCATCTTGAATCACCATAACATCCACAATGTTTTGGGTTCAATCACAAAAAATTGTATGCCACATAAGAAAAATAGACCTAATCTAAAAAATTGTATTCTCCAATGCAAACAAAAGTAATCTGGAACCTGTTGATGTGGCAGTCAGAAAAAGAGATACGGTATACCCTTAAGTCTATTTTAGACACAAGTAGAGACTCAGTCTCTTTGCGTTTGAGTAAATTCTATTGATTTTACATACTTTTATCCATGTCATTATTCAAGACTTTGGTTTATTTACATGTCATATAGACAAGATTAGACTCAATGCATCGTCGATACTCTAATTGATTCAAAACTAGTATTAAACTCTTTCCATCCCTATATTATTTAACCCCAATGGTGCTCTAACCCACATGTTCACAAACTTGAAAAAACTCTTAAAACATCCATTGAGATTCTGGATTGTTTTGAGCTTTTCTTCTATCTCCCATTCACGCCAAATCGAAAACTCCCACAAACCACCGTGTTCATACGGTACAATACGACCAATATGCGAGACATCGGAGTCGGGTTAGCTTTCTTGCATTTTTTTTTTTTTCAAATTGATAACATTAGAGATAGCGACAAAGGCTGAGCAGAACTAACAATGGTTACTCACACCACATAAACAATACAAAAACAAAATTTTGAAACAGTAGAAAGCATTATAATAGGAATCGATCGGGAAGTGACATCACTTCCAATAAGCTACATCGACAAAACCCGCATCATGTTTAATCCGACTAACAAAAACAAAGTAAGCCACAAAAATCAACCATCACGAGAGATTGTAAATTGAATGCACTTACAGATTGATCACCTATGAGTGGTGGAAACTGGGAAGTAATGATCCATGCTAAAAAAGAAGCAAACACAATAACACAACGGGATAGAACCGGCAGCAGCATTATATATATGCCCTGTCGATACTAAAATGATCTAACAGCTCCTCTCACTCAAATGATCAACCCACTCAAAATAAATGGGGAAAAGCACACAAAAACGCAGCAGAAATTAAATTCCCACATATCTTGTGTAAGAAACAGGGGAAATCGGTGCGGTCCCATTAACATGATGTTGGATCCTTAATCCAACATTGGGCTAATATGTGAAATAATTATTGTATTGTAGTTGTCAAATAAAGAAGCCCAAATAAAAGTGATCAATTAAGGTTTCAAGTTATTGGGCTTTAAAGTATCAATAGGGTGTGGGCCTTTAATGTGTAGAAACTAATGGGTCTTCTATTTTAATGATGGGCTAAAATAAAGATGCCCAATGTAACTTAATGTACATAAAAGGGTTGTGGTCCCTAGGTCATACGATATCGACAGATTATCTCTTCTGCATCCCATCGACAGAGAGGTTACGAAGAAAAGCTAAAGGGTTTTATGAAAAGGTACACGATCGTATAGACCTAGAAGGCCAAATCCCCAAATCAATCACCTATGGATTCAGGTACGCTTCCGCTATTCAGTTTTGATTCTCAATTATTCGATATGAAAGCTCCTGGATTAAAGCAATGTATTTCGCATAAAGTTAGTTTCAACAAGTGGTATCAGAGCCTCTTCATGTTGAATTTTTGGGAATCAAGTTTTTGCTCTATTTTGATTCACACGGCTTGCTGTGCAAATCATGTATATGGATTCAGATTCAATAAATAATTGAAACATGAGTTTGTACATCAATTATTTGTTTAAGAAAAGGTACTACAGTATAGATCTCGAATATCGAGAAAATATGTGATTAAGTATATGCTGCTTATTGTTTTTTCTGCGACTCCAATCAGTTTCTGTTGCTTGAATTGAGTGGAATTTGGATTCAAATTGAGTATGGATTTGGGCCCACCGTAATGGGAAAATTGCTCAGTTTGTGGTACTCTATTTTTGTTCCATTTATTCCTAATTGAAAGCCATGGCATGATTTTATTTGTTTGGCTGAGGACAATTGTAATGATTGTTTTCAAACATGCATGTGATTTATTTGCTGGGAATTTTACAATTGTATACCAGTGAATTGTTGAGGATTAAGGGATTATTTGTTACGTGAATTAAAGATTAAATCTTTAAGTTTATTTTTCAGTTTTTAGAATTTTAAATTTTGGGTTCAAATATTGGTATAAAGTTTTATATATTTTGAGATAGATTAATTGAAGCAACATGTCGCCAAAGCGACCTCTTTTGTGGAAATTAATTTGTTTTTGAAATATAAAAGGATAAGAGTGCATGTAATTTGAGTGAGTATTAACCGGCCCAAAGGAAGGGGAGTACTCATTAGAATTACTTGTGCTATTGCGGTAATAAACGTGTGATGATTATTTGGTTTTACATGTGAACAATAAGTCGGCCCAAAGGAAGATTTATTGTTTGATATGTTCTTATTGTCAATGTTTGATTATTGCATCAAGATGTCAATTACAAGTTAATATTTTGTCCAAAGATAAAATATCAATGGAGTAACGATATCTTGAGATGGGGTTACCTTTATTTGAATTTATAATTTTAATTCTAAGTATTTTTCGTGAGCATGATAAGTTTATTTTTTTCTTTGGATTCAACTATGTCTACTTCTGCTAATATCACTGCCAGCATCAACTCCATTCCTATGCTAAATGGCTCAAACTTTAAGGCATGGCAAGAGAATCTTTTAATAGTTCTCGGTGTCATGGATCTCGACCTTGCGATAAGGACTGATTCCCCACCCCCTCTTACGGATAACAGTACTTCAGATGAAAAGAGGGACTTTGAAAGGTGGGAGAAATCGAATCGCATGTGTATGATGATCATAAAGAAAGCCATTCCTGAAGCATTCAGGGGCACTATGTCTGAAAATATCGTTACTGCTAAAGAATTCCTTGCAGATATTGAGAAAAGGTTTGTCAAGAACGAAAAGGCTGAAATTGGTACGCTTTTGGCAAATCTTATCTCAATGAGGTATGGTGGTAAAGGTAATATTAGAGAATACATTATGGAGATGTCTCATACTGCTTCAAAATTAAGAGCACTTAAGCTTGAACTCTCTGAGGGATTGCTAGTGCATTTGGTTTTGTTATCTCTTCCAGGACAATTTAACCAGTTTAAGGTGAACTATAACTGTCAGAAGGAGACTTGGTCTCTGAATGAGCTCATCTCATACTGTGTCCAAGAAGAGGAAAGGTTGAAGCAAGATAAGACAGAAAGCTCTAATATTGCCTATACTTCCAAAAATAAGGGCAAGGGAATAAAGAGGAATAAGGATAAGGAAGCTGCACATACAGTCTCACAAAAGAAACAACAATCGACACCTAGTGTGTCTAATGATGTCAATTCTGACACCACTTCAGGTTGTTTCTTTTGTAAGGCTGAAGGGCATACAAAGAAGCAGTGTGCCAACTACCACGCTTGGCGTGCTAAGAAAGGTATGCTGCTTAATTTGGTTTGTTCTGAGGTTAATTTAACTTCGGTTCCTGGACACACGTGGTGGATAGATTCTGGTGCCACAACTCACATCAGTGTGTCCATGCAGGGTTGCCTCCATTGCCGAAAACCAAGTGATGGTGAAAGATACATCTATGTGGGTGACGGCAAGACAGTTGAAGTTGAAGCAATTGGAAAATTTAGATTATTGTTAAAGACTGGATATTATTTGGATCTTGATGAGACATTTGTTGTTCCGTCTTTTAGACGAAATTTGATTTCTATTTCTGTTTTGGACAAATTCGGTTATTCTTGTTCATTTGGAAGTGGAAAATTCAGTTTGTTTCATGATTCAAAATTGGTTGGTTCTGGTTTTTTATCAGGTTATGATAATCTTTATTTACTACATACTATTTCTTCATTCAATGAATCTCTGCATTTAAATACACGTGGAGTGAAAAGAAAATTAACCGATGAGAATTCAGCTACGTTGTGGCACAAGAGATTAGGTCATATCTCCAAACGGAGAATAGAGAGACTTGTGTCAGACGATATTCTCGACCCCTTAGACTTTACAGATTTTGACATTTGTGTCAACTGTATTAAGGAAAAACAAACCAATAAAAGGAGATTTGAAGCCAATAGGACTTCAAACGTCTTAGAACTTATACATACGGACATATGTGGGCCATTTCATACAGTTGCTTGGAATGGTCAACAATATTTTATAACGTTCATAGACGATTATTCAAGATATGGCTTCATATATCTCATTCATGAAAAATCACAGTCATTGGACGTGTTCAAATCCTATAAGGCTGAAGTTGAGAATCAACTCAACAAAAGGATTAAAACTGTTAGATCTGATCGTGGTGGTAAATACTACGGTAGATATGATGGTTCAGGTGAACATTCCTAGAGGAATGCGGTATCGTCCCACAGTACACTATGCCGGGTTCGCCCACTATGAATGGTGTTGCTGAAAGACGAAACAGAACGCTTAAGGATATGGTAAGGAGTATGATTAGTCACTCTACCTTGCCACAATCTCTATGGGGTGAAGCACTAAAGACAGCAGCATATATCCTTAATAGAGTTCCAACTAAAGCAACTAATAAGACCCCTTATGAACTTTGGACAGGCAAAAAGCCCAGTCTAAAGCATTTGCACGTTTGGGGGTGTCCAGCTGAGGCTAGGCCATATAGGCCTAATGAAAAGAAACTGGATGCAAGGACTATTAGTTGTTATTTTGTTGGATATTCTGAACGATCAAGAGGGTATAAGTTTTATGATCCCACAAATAAGTCTATTTTTGAGTCTGGAAATGCTCGGTTCTTTGAGGATGTTGAGTTTGCGGGGGGAGATGTTGTTAGAGACATTGTCTTTGAAGAGGAATATGTTGATATTCCCATAGGTGTTGTTAGCATTGATCAGGACTCTGCTCCTATCACTGTTGAGGACACAAATCAGGACAATGTCAGAGAACCTCCTGTTGAACAAATTCTACAACCTCAAGAACCTGTGCCATTAAGAAGATCCACGAGAGAAAGAAGAAATGCAATATCAGATGATTATATTGTGTTTCTCCAAGAAAATGAGGTTGACATTGGAATGATGGAAGATGATCCTATCAACTTTCATCATGCCATGGAAAGTTCAAATTCTCAAAAGTGGATAGATGCCATGAATGAGGAGATAAAGTCTATGAGTGACAATGACGTTTGGGAACTCGTCCCATTGCCAGAAGGTATGAAACCCATTGGTTGCAAATGGATATTTAAAACCAAGAGGGATTCAAGAGGCAATGTGGAAAGATTCAAAGCTCGTCTTGTTGCAAAAGGCTTTACACAGAAAGAAGGCATTGACTATAAAGAGACTTTCTCTCCGGTTTCTTCGAAAGACTCTTTTAGGATTATAATGGCACTAGTGGTGCATTTTGATCTTGAGTTACATCAGATGGATGTAAAGACAGCGTTTCTCAATGGCGACATTGATGAGACTATTTATATGGTGCAGCCAGAAAACTTTGAGTCCAAAGACTCAAAGAATATGGTTTGCAAACTTAAGAAATCCATCTATGGACTCAAGCAGGCATCTAGACAATGGTATTTCAAGTTTCATCAAGTGATCATCTCGTTTGGTTTTGAGATGAACTTGGTTGATGATTGTATATACCATAAGTTCTGTGGGAGTAAGTATATATTTCTGGTTTTGTATGTCGATGACATCTTGCTTGCCAGCAACGATATAGGCTTACTGCACGACACCAAGAAATTTCTAGCTAAGTATTTTGAGATGAAAGATCTTGGTGTCGCCTCTTTTGTGTTAGGGATAGAAATACACCGAGATCGCTCTCGGGGTACATTGGGCTTATCACAAAAGGGCTATATCGAAAAGGTTCTCAAAAAAGGTATGGCATGCAAGACTGCAAACCAGGAGATACCCCTGTTGCTAAAGGAGACAAGTTTAGTCTCAAACAGTGCCCTAAGAATGATTTTGAGGAAAAGGAAATACAGAAGATTCCTTATGCTTCGGCAGTAGGAAGTCTAATGTATGCCCAAGTGTGTACGCGTCCGGATATTGCGTACATTGTGGGTGTGCTTGGCAGATATTTGAGTAAGCCGGGGTTAGACCATTGGAAAACAGCCAAAAGGGTCTTGAGGTACTTACAGAAAACAAAGGATTACATGCTCATATATCGGAGGTCGGATCAGCTTGAGATCGTAGGATATACCGACTCTGATTTTGCTGGATGCCAAGATACTATGAAATCTACTTCAGGCTATATTTTTCTGCTCGCTGGAGGAGATGTGTCTTGGAAGAGTGCTAAACAGTCCATTATAGCCTCTTCCACCATGGCTGCAGAATTTATAGCATGTTATGAGGCGTCCAACCATGGAGTATGGCTTCGAAATTTTGTCACGGGGCTGCGCATAGTGGATGGCATTGAAAGACCACTAAAGTTATTTTGTGACAATAAATCGGCTGTGTTGTACTCCAATAACAATAGGAGCTCTTCGAAGTCAAAACATATTGACATCAAGTTCCTAGTTGTTAAAGAACGAGTTCAAAGTGGACAGTTGTCTATTGAACATATCGGAACAAACTCCATGATTGCGGATCCGCTTACTAAGGGGTTGCCACCCAAAACGTTTCATGAGCTTACTGCTCGTATGGGTGTAATGCCTTTGATAGATATTCAGTTTTAGTGGGAGTTTGTAATGTTCTTTGATATAGATACATTTTATGTTACTTCAGTTTTATGGATTTTTTGAGGTTATGCAAAATTTAAGTTTCAGTTATTTCACACTTTGATTATGGAATATGGTTGATCTCACTTAAGTTTAAGGTGGACCAAGTTGGAACAGACATGTGATGATCACATTTCATGTAGTTTCCATGCTACACATCCACATCATAATCCATGTCATTCATTTGTATTGACATTGTGACCATTGATGGTTAAATTGCGATAAATGTAACAAATGCCGCTTTGATCCTATGTTGATATGATTGATGGACCGGATTGGTTAATGATACTTTTGGTTATGACAACAAATTTGAGCTCATAAGGTTACTTAGCAATACATAATTATAAAGTTACACATATAGCCAAAGTGGGAGATTGTTGGATCCTTAATCCAACATTGGGCTAATATGTGAAATAATTATTGTATTGCGGTTGTCAAATAAAGAAGCCCAAATAAAAGTGATCAATTAAGGTTTAAAGTTGTTGGGCTTTAAAGTATCAATAGGGTGTGGGCCTTTAATGTGTAGAAACTAATGAGTCTTCTATTTTAATGATGGGCTAAAATAGAGATGCCCAATGTAACTTAATGTACATAAAAGGGTTGTGGTCCCTAGGTCATACGATATCGACAGATTATCTCTTCTGCATCCCATCGACAGAGAGGTTACGAAGAAAAGCTAAAGGGTTCTCTGAAAAGGTACACGATCGTATAAACCTAGAAGGCCAAATCCCCAAATCAATCACCTATGGATTCAGGTACGCTTCCGCTATTCAGTTTTGATTCTCAATTATTCGATATGAAAGCTCCTGGATTAAAACAATGTATTTCGCATAAAGTTAGTTTCAACACATGAAGCGCACCATGAATGGGAAAAACCCATATGAAGCGCACCATGAACGGGAAAAACTCATATGAAGCTCAAATGGGGTTCCATCCCAAAACCAATTGGTGGAAGGTGGAGTGGCCCATTAGACATATAAGGTGAGTCTATTTTCCATGTATGAACGATGTGGGACAACTCACAAGTGATATTCTAACATCTTGATTTGATTGCTTTATTATCGCCTTGGATGGTGAGAGAGCATAGCGTACTTGCTGATTTTATTTGATTAAGAAACTATAACATTTGTGATAATTGATTTTATGTATCATTTTAAGATCACTCTCTAAACAAATTATATGAATGATGATATTAGAGTTTGTACTATTTGACATTGAAGATAGGTGGACGATCATTAGATGGCGACATGCATCTTGCTTTATTTTGCATATCTAATTAGAGACTCGTTATGCTGCCATTGAAGATAGTCTATGCATGCATGCTTGATTTTTTATTTTATTTTTTTTTTGTTGAGCGTGTAATGTTTTAAAGTTAATAGTATTTGTACAAAAATAGAATTTAATAGTAGTGTATCAGTAATCAAAGTTTTTTTTTTTTTTTTTTTTGTGTTTGTGGTTGGTGGGTTCTGTTTGTAGTTGGTGGGGTTCGTTTTTTTTTAGAAATTAATAAAAAAATATTTATTATTCTTGAGATTGAAAATTTTGAAATATTAATAGTAATATTTTAAAATTTACTTTTATAATTTTTTAATAATTTTAGTTTACAACAAATTTGCGTTGGACTACCAGTGACAAGCCAACACGATTCACAAGAGATCCATATTGGAACCCAACCAACTTCTTATGCCACAGCCACCCTTTTAAATACATGTTACAACTAAATAAGAGCTAATACAATTATTATATACATGTTACACCTAAATAAATGCTAATATAATTATAATATAATTTACGGTATAACAAAACCTATTTATTTGCACTTGTTATACAAACTGAAATATTTTTGCTATGTTGTTTATATATTGATAATAATTTATATTTTTTTGTTTATTTGTATCATGGATGTTACTTAAAGATTAATAGACAACCTTTGATAAAATGTAATACATATAATATTCTAGACATATTAACTAAATTGTACTAAAACACTTTGATATATACAATTTTTTTGTAACTTTACACAACCTATATATTTAAAGGTTAAGAATTTACTTACAAAAGAGTAAAGTGAGAAGATTTATTTTAATTTACTTTTATTCGACACATTTTATAAAAAAAAAAAAATTAGTGAGTGTTAAGAAAAAAAATTATATATCACAATTCTTTCTTAATAAGACATTAGTTTGTTTTTTAATAAATAATAAGAGATAAACATAACTGTTATAGCAATTTTTTTTTTTTTTGTTACCGAGTACCCAATCCGAATCGAAAGATTCGTTCCTCAGGTGGATCTCAAGGAAGGTTAGCTTGATATACTTGTGCGATTATTCTAACACAAAAGAGAAAATAAACCGACCGATCACGACCACTTGACCTGCAACCGACCGATCCCCACCCCATCTAGAAGGATCTCACCACCGAGCGGATCGTAAAATCTCTGCAAAAGAGCAATCACGGTCTACTTGTCGAAGCCATTCCCTTCGACCAAAGCCTTGATATTTTATGCCGGGACTTTTAAATTGAAACCCTCTAAAAATAAATTGTCGAGGCTCGAGTGAGATGCAAGACAAAGTGACCGTATTTAACCTCTCATTTGACTTTGTGTAGAGTCTGACCTTCCGTGTTGTCCGGGTCGATTTCGGGGCGCTCGTTGGATGACTTGTTTCTCACTTGCTTCAGGAAGTAACTTTAGGTTGGACAAAGTCGAACCTAATGCCCTGATTTAGACACAGAAAAAATTAGGCTGTGGCAAAAGTGAAGAACAACAAGAAAAAGTAAAAATTCCTCACAATTCACCGGAGGCAATTGACGACCTCACGACAAAAGGTCCACGTGGTACATGAACAATTTGTAATACGACAAGAAAGACCAAACAATGAATACAACACTCGTACTCCCGATGGCCAAGCCTTTTACTAGGCCTTGCCAGATTCACGGTCCCGTGAAGAGCACAAGAATATGAAACCTCGCCTTGCTTTCGCCCACAAACAAGTCCATGATATTATTAAGGTTTATGCCAGTTGAGCCAAAGACGAGATACTTGAGTCTTTAATAACAAGTCGGGCTTAGTTTCTCGGTACTTTAACTCAATGAATCAGTAATCAAGTTCAAGTTCGACTCGTTTATCAGTTTCAATCTGCCGAACTCGAATTTTAACTAACCAAATTAAAAAAATATATATTTTTTATGCTTAACGAGTCTTATCGAGCCGTGACGACTATTGCTTGACAACTAAATGAGTCTGATTTCAACTCATTTATAAAATCAAACGAGTCGATCCAAACTTACAAGAGATTCGATTAATTTAACAGTTACATAGTTTTAACAAACCAAACTATAAAAAATCAAATAAAAATTTTACCTTTTTGATGCTTAAGGAGTCTAATCGAGCCATATGAACCATAGCTTGTTAACAAAAACGAGTTCGATTTAAGCTCATTTATCAAACGAGTCGATTGCGAGCAACTAGTTTCATTTCACAATTACATAAGCTGGACAAAAAGGAACACTATGCACAACCTCACACGTTTCAAAACATTTCGAAACACTCGAGCTTCCACTGAGCGCGCTCCATGGCGGGAAGCAATTCACAGAAGCCGCTCCTCACCCTCATTCGCGATTTCTCCTCCGAAAAATCTCAAGGAGGTAAAATCAAACCTCTCATTTTAAGCCGTGACTATGTATTTATTCGTACAATTCAGGGATATTTCGTACATTTGTTGTGTAATTCAAGGAGACGAACTCTTTTTTTTTTATTTATTTTTTATGTATTTGTTGTTGCAGAGAGACGAATCGTGAATCAGAAGAAGCGAATCGAGGAGCTAAGATCCGATCTGGATGCATCGAGTGCGGAGCTAGAGGACGCGAAGCGCCGTAAGGAGACGACTGAGCAACTGCTCAAAGGCTTTGAAGTTGAATTATCCATGAACGACGCTTCCATTCAGGCGCTAGAGGTTCTTATTTGTACAGTATTTGGTTTTCTTTTGTGCTCTAATGGCGTTTTGTTTGATGGAGATCCAATTATTTGTTCATTTTCCAGTACTCTCTCGTACATTTGTTGTATTATAATATATAATTCGCTGTTGTGAGTGCTCTGAAGGAAAGGTATTCGCCGTTTCCTTGTTATTTTTGTAATTGTTTTGATTTCTCAACGTGATTGCTTGTGTTTGGTTCAGGCAAGGATTTCTGTGACGAACAGTGAGATATCGAGACTGGGGGCTGAATTGGCGGCTCTCAAGGTAAATTACTTGCTCACCAATTGCTCGTTTCATATGTAGAGCTGATGGACTTATACATTCCTATTTCATGTGTTTTTTACTTTGGTTTCGTGAACTGTGTTTTAAATGCTGGGAAGAGTGAAGAGAGTTCCGCACGGTAAGCATATGCTTGTATATACATGTAAACATATATTTTGGTCTACAGTATATTTCACTAATAACAACTGTCGATGTAGAGATCTTACTTGCATTGAAATATGTGAATGCTGCTGTTGTTTTTGGCAGAGATGAATTTATTGGAAGAATGCTTGAGCTGAATGCAGAGATAAGGTAGATCTACTTTGCTTTAAGAAATTGTAGTCTATTGCTTCCTTTTGCTTTGAAACATTTGGAATCTTATGGCGTGCATTATATTTTGACAGAAATTCTTAATGTAAATTATGCCAGAGGTTTCTCCTTTTCAAAGTATTAATGAGCATGTCATGTTTTATTTATCGTTAGTCCAATATGGTGTTAAATTGGATAATGTGATATAGAATACAAGATTGTGAACTACTAATCTAGTTATGGATGGCCTATCTAGCTTTGGTGTAAGCTATTGAATTGTTTTGTGATCCTCTGTATTCGAAATATGCCTCTATATGGGTTGCAGGAAATTTCAGGAGTTGCTATCCTCCCCTCCCAATGTGGTGGATTTCTCTAATGCACCTTTGATTTGTGGTATGTATTAAGTTTGCATGACTAAGAGGTATTCCGTTTCTATACTTGATTGCTTGTGTAAAAGGAATTATAATCAATAGTTTGATGTGGAATAAGAAAGTAATCCTGGATATAAATGATAAGTTTATTAAGGCTGTATTTTCTTCTTTTTGAGACAAGTGATTGAAGGGGGTGCTTAGTTCTCATCGTTTATTGGAGGTAATTGGTGATTACGTATTCTTGTACTCATCTGAGTGAGGTTCCTTAACTGCAGATCAAGATGATCAACAAGTCGGAGTGGTTCCACAGAATAAACTTGCTGAAATAATCTTGCTTACTGACAAGGGAGAAGAACAATATAAAGCTGATCAAGTGTTTCATGGCCAGGTAAGGAGTTTCTTTTGTACTAAACAAGCGTGATGAAGTGTTTTCAGATGGCCATCTTTGATGCCTGACTAAATGTTGAGAACCATGTATTATCAGTGAACTTCCTGGATTGTGAGTGTGCTGTAAGTATGTGAATTTTAAGTTGGGGAATAAATTGGACTTACTTTTGGAGCTTGTGCAGATCCTACAGGAGCTTGCTAATTTGGAAAAGAAAGCACCGCTGTTGGAGTCTGTGATGAAAGAAAGCCAGGAACTAAAGGAGATGAATAAATATCCTTAATTATTTTGTGTTCTCTATCGTTTCCTGATATCTTATTTCGGATCAGGATAATTTTCTCAGAAAGATGAGGTGAAACTTGTTCTGTTGCTGTATAGTTGACACCTCAACACCTGGAGTCTCTCTCTTGCTCATTCAAACCTCTTAAACTTTGCCCACTGATTACTGTGTTTCAGTTGGGCATGAATCGACTTAACTTAATAAAGATCCTTGCAGACTGAATGAAAAACGGTGAAGATAAGCCATCTATCTTCCTTCTAAACGACAGAATCCAGATATAACCATGAATTTCACAATTTATCATTTTTCATTTTTGTTTGCTAAATTGCATTCCTCATCATTTCTTATCATTTTGATTGGAATCAACCACTATATAGTATTTTTATCATTTTGATTGGAATCAACCATTATATAGCCCGTATAGGAAAAAGGGAAAAACAGAAGAGTAAGAAATAATCATCCATCAACAGTTTTGTGACTATTTTGGCTTCAAACTTCTGTAACCTTTGTTGCCTGGATTAATCTATTAGTGAAACAAGGTGATTCCAGATTTTCCTTTCTTCTCCTTTACTGTTAAAACGTAAAACACTTTCTTTTTGCTAGAATCTTATTGTGACTTGGATGATATCGCCTAACACTTCCATGCCACAGTGAATATTTCTACATTAGGATGATGTTTGCTATGTCCCTTTATGATGTCATGCCTTGACTTGACACAAGCTGACTTCAGAACTTGAAGGAAAGTTTGCTGCTCTTGGTGATGAACTGCAGAAGAGGGTTTTATGTCCCCACTGTCATCAAGATAACTCAGAGTTACTTGGCGAAATCTTTCAGATAAGTGATGGAAGTTAACATCCTCCTCCAGTAAGTAATTTTCTTGAGTCACATTATAACTCCGCGATCTCTGTGTGGCCACTAAATGCGAACAAAGGAAACTAAGTACTCAAATTGTTCACATACCAAATCATTCACATCCATACTGTCGTAGCTATGAGAAATCCCGTATCATACCGAGACTTAATATTTCATACTTGTATTTTATGGATATTGATGCACAGAGCATTTTTGGCCCCCATATATTCAAAATATTACGGCTATGATTGGATACCCAAATTCTTCAACACAGCATTTCCATTCACCTCATTTCTTATTTTATTTTCATCTCATGTTCAATTGCATTCTTAAAATTCATAATAGCTGCCATGAGAACTCCGTATCAAAAATTTATCAAGGGAAAGGATGTACAAGTATCTATTGACCCTAACTTTTGAGTTATCTTTTTCTTAGATCCAGCCATTAGATAAATCCTACAATCTTCTTTCAACAAACACCAAGCTTTCCTTTCTCTTTTTCGCATCATCATATGCTTGCTGTTCAATTTTCTGCTTTGGTGGTGAGGGGATGGGTAGTCCCTGGTGAAGCTTTTCAGTAGCAATACTTAAATAGAGTCAATCGCTTTTATTCTTGTGTCTACGAGATAATCAGTTCCTCATATTGGTCAGTGTAGCTTACTTGCCATTCACTATAAACAACTCAAAGTTGATGTAAGTTCTTCACTCTTCATTAACTATTTAGTTTCTTTTCTGCAAAATTTACATAAGAAAATCAAGGATTATCTCTTGGATTTCATTTCATGGAAATTTTCTCTTCGGAGCAAACGTACAGAGTTTTTCTGTTAAACTGTGAGAACTTACAATTTTTGTTGGATTTATCGGGACTCGGGGCATCTCTGTGTTTGCACTTTTTTGCTACAATATGAGTCGAGAAAAGTGCCGACACAGGTCGGTGATCAGAAAATTTGCTTTCGCTTCGAAAATAAGATAGTTGCCTCACTCCTTTGCCGTACCACAGTATCCTATCACACCTGCAATTAGAAACCATTACCACCTTATCATCATCCTAAGACAATATTCCAAATTTTTTTTTTTTTTTTTTTCTCTTAAGGGAAAGCCCGTTCATAGTTCACCCACTTGATAGAAATATACAGTTACACACTTTGATAAGTTAGTTAAGTACATGAATATGCTGTGCAAAGATTTTGTCACCAATATGGGTTAATATAGCTAACAAATATATATAATAAAAAAAAAATCATGATGATAGAAAATTTACCATGCTGGAGTCCTCTGCTTCTCTCCCGCTCTACAAGGGATTCCACCCGAGTACCTGTTGCAGTTATAGGCAGAATACTTATATGTAGGAGCAAATTCAATTTTTCCTTCCTTCCATCCCTGGAATACACCTCCGTGTTCGAGTTCCCTTCTCAACTGGTCAAATTTCCGCAAAGCTTCCCAATCTTGTTCTTTTATCAACTGCCTTGCCAAGTTGTCTTCTAGATATAATCTGTAGTTCAAATCTCCGAACCAAAATATCCGGCTGTCGTACACAAGAATTAATAATTATTAACTACATCAGAAATGTCAAATATCACATAATACATCCCACTTTTTTTTTTTTTTTTTAAAAAAAATTCTCAAAGGAGAACTTATCACTTACTCATGTCCTAAGATGGATAGTGGCTGAAGCTTGCCCGTGCCGCCACCTTCAGATAGCCGTGGGAAAAATGTTCTCCTAAAAATCTTTGAGACTTGGCAGTTCCTTCTTCCTTCATCGCCTTTCTTCTCGCCTGAGGCTAAATGTGCAGCTATGAAGCAAAAACTAGTTCCACCAACAGATAAGCTAACAGAAACCGATCCTTTGTTTCCCAAATAACCCATTATGCCACAGGCCACCGAACACACTTGAACGTGTGTGACTTCGTGTCGTTCGAGCAGTTCTCTTCTTATCCAAACACTTATAAACACACCAACCATCTTTTTGCTTGCCATTAGTTTGTATCTATGCTGATCTTTTGAAATTTGTTTGCTCGGGACTCGATTATATTGGTAGTTCTCGTTAGTGACAGGATGTACGGTAGGTGTCAGCCATGGACATCCGTATTTGTCGTTGAGCGTTTTCCCTATTAGTAAGTTCCAGTTCGTAGCTTCGGTTTGGTCCTCTGCTCCAATTACAGTTGCTGTCTTTAACGGGACAATTTCTTGGAAGCTGTTGGATTAAATTAAACTTATTACACACACACACACAAAAAAAAAAAAAAGGAAAAAAAGAAAGGCCTTAGCCTTTCGGGCAGGAAAACGATACCCAATAACATAGATATCGGCTGTGTCATTTGGGTTCAGCCATTCGGCTAAGTCCACATCTAAGCTCCCGACAGGAGACCTTCCCGCCACATTCCAAGTACCCACAAAAATTCTGAAAACATTTAAAGAAAGAAATAAAAAATGAAAAATTATATATCCTCATCCTCAAGGATCTCAACAAAAGACAACAAGTAAAGTTTAACCTCATTTTATTTTAGCACTGTTTTTCATCGAGTCTAACCTCAATTCCTCGCTTATAACTCCTGGAGACATCTCCAATGACCCGATCGAGAAATCATTCTTATTTCTGCCATCATCTGTTCTCACTTCTCACATACATTGGAGCATGAAAACACAGCACATAAGCAAAGCACTATGTAAACATACATATATAGTAATCTTAGTACTCTACCTGAAGTTTCACTCCGTCGAAATAAATCGGCTCTCTTTTGCTTCCCCAAAAACCAGCTTTCAAACCTTTTAGCTTTCAAGGTCCGGCACTTCCTTTCCATGGCGGCAAGAAAAAATGGGAAAGATCGTAGCCCAATCACACACAGATATGAAGCTTAGAAAAGATACTCGTTCAAATAAACATGGCTTGCATGATAAAAACAAGTAGCATATTTGTTTGCTGCTGTTTTTTTAATGCACATAAAGATCGGGCTTTTTGCTGTGAGAGAATATTGTACTGTTTGCCTGCAAAAAGAAGCCCAAAGAGACAAAAATTAGAAGCCTTTAACTACCTGTGGCCGAGGGGGTTATCCAGAGAGAGAGAGAGAGAGAGAGAGAGAGAGAGAGAGAGAGAGAGAGAGAGAGAGAGAGAGAGAGAGAGCATTAAATTAAAAGGTCAAACGTGGCATTTTTTGGTAAAATTTAGGTGAACTGAGATTAGCCAATCAGGACCTCACATGGTTCTTGCATCGGTTGAATATGGGAGTTTGCTTATACGAGCGGGAAGATTCTACGGTCCCCGTTATGGAACTACTTCGTTAGGATTTTTAACTGTTAAATCAACCATCTACGATGGTTAGATAATGATCTAACGGTTACAAATTTTGACGGAATGATTCCGTAACGGGACGATAACATTATATGAGTGTTGTTTTCTTTTCACAAGTGTACGGTGCACGGAAACTATTTTGGTTAATCATTTTAATTTTTAAATAGTGATATTTAGTATTTGTTTTTCGGGAAAATTGCTTGATTTTAACAATACGTATATTAAGTTATGAGTTTTAATACTTCCCTAATAAAAAACTCTATACTTTTATAAAATTTTCAATTAAAGATTTACATTTGTGTTTTAATTTTCACTGTAGGGCGTCTACTAATTTTTTATATTAACATAAATATGTTAAGCAAAATAATTTTTTAAGTCCTTTTCTCTTGGGCTCTAGACTAGACGTCTTCCTATTGAAAACATGAGTATTTCTCTAATTTCATAGTAATTTTTTTTTTTTCCAAAATATATTCATATATAATTAATGTCTTTAAATACTTGATCAACATTCTTATCTATGTATTAAAAATTTCACCACTCGATTAATTTTATCCTACGCCAAGATACGCGTATCTTTTGACAGAATAATTTTGCATATAGAATATTGAAATCCAGAGCACTCTTGGCTTCAACTCCATCTACCCAACTAAGAAATTCTGTATTAAAATTGTATATATATATATATATAATACACATCACAGTACATGGTAGATGATTTAAATTTCAACCAACCAAAATGCCAATGATTTAAAGTTGAACACACATATGCGTTTGACCAAATACCTGGATGGTTTAAAATTGAGCTCATAAAAAATTATTTAAATTTGAACACACCAGAAATTTTATGTATTTTTTATTTATAAAATATATTGAAAGTAATATTTAATGGTTGCTATGTAAACTATTTTAATATATATGCAATGAATAAAAGTTTGAATGAATAATTTGTAATGCTAGTCATAATGTTTGTGACTTATGAGATAATAACATTATTAGTTTTTAGACTTAAACGGACAAGAATGTGAAAATAACTCATTTAATATCTTTGTTCCGTACATAGCACGAGATACATACTAGTAATAATGAATAGACATGCATCAAACTTTTGTACATTATGCTTGTACACAACGAAATATTTAAGGTGTACACAACGAAATATTTAAGGTGGACCATATGTATGTATATATATTAACTACATAATCAACTGTGTGTCGTTAGTCGTGCATCCGTGTCCATATTAATTTAATGAAGCACATGTCCATTTCTTCACAAGTTGATAGAATACAAAATGGGGATAATAAAAATAATACACGCACGTACCAAATTTGCAAGTATAAGTAAAATAAAATACACACAATATATAATACTCCCTCCTATTTTTATTATTTGTCACTTTGACTTAATGGATTATTGAATAAATAAATATCGTTTTGTTATTTTGTTCATATTTTTTCATTTTTAACCTTCCACCAATGCATAGTGTCTCTTCATATCTCATCTCCATAATTTCCATAACATTCATTAAATAGAGTTAATATTGACAAGAAAAAAAATTCTTAATTAGCGTGGTGTTTCTCAAAACGACAAATAATAAAAATAGGAGGGAGTATATGATAACGATTTCGTATGCGTGGATACAAGATTTCTAAAAAAAGTCCAATCATGGTAAATGAATTAATTTTTTTTAACTTAAATCAAACTCAACTTTAATTTGTCTCACAATCCATAATATTATCAGTATAATTATATAATATCAATTAATTATTCTTACATATTATATTAACTTTAACAGTTTTGCTATGGAGCCAACAGTTGGCTCTACAGTAGAGCCAACTTTCTATATACAACAATTAAACCTACCATATTATCTGATTACTTATGTAATATTAATATAATTTTATTAATATAGTAGGTTTATTTGTTGTATAGAGAAAGTTGGCTGTACTATAGAGCCAACTGTTGATTTCATAAAGTTGGCTGTACTATGAAGTCAACTGTTGGTTTTATAGCAAAATCGTATTGCTAAATATATATATATGCATCAATTGTTACGAAAGCTTTATTAATTCTGTTAGTAAAAGAAAGACTTGATGAACATGTAGTGATTAAGATCATGTGATTTAAAAAAAAAAAAAAAAAAA
>CACSLK010020336.1:1001529-1016527 GCA_902706635.1 Striga hermonthica
AAAAAAAAAAAAAAAAATAATAATAATAATAATAATAATAATAATAATAATAATAATAATAATAATAAGTATGAAGGGTATAATTTATATAAAAATGAGGTTTTATTTTAAAAATTGCATCGTCATAAAGGCATTTATTGATGTTGTTAGGAAAAAAGAAAGAATAATTTGAAAAGTTTGAATGGTTAGATTGAATTTCAATCATTACAACTTTGATTGTTATTCAACTCTATCAAAGCCAAAGCATCTTTTCTATACATGCAAAGAAAAATTAATAGTCATTCTAGTTTTATCAACTATTTGCCATAAAAAAAAAAAAAAAAACTATTTGCCAAATAAATATCGTTTTAAATTTTTTGTACATATTTTTCCATTATTACCATCATTTAGCCAATAAATACATTATGTCTTTTCATATTCATTCTTCAATTTTTCTCAAAACATTCATCTCTATCTTCATTAAATAAGGTTACTATTGACAAAAAAAAAATATTATTAATTAGTGTGCAACTTCTCAAAACGATATATATTAAAAATAGAAAGTAAAAAAAAAAAAACATGAGCGAAAACCTGGATTGTCTTACCCGATATGGGTCTAAATAAGGTCCGTCGACCCATTTGTGATGCACGAACTCACTCACGATCTCATTCTCTCCTCACAGTATGCAAAAGAAAAGTTACTCGTTTTCAAAAAAAAAAAAAAAAAAAAAAAAAAAAAATCGACTTCATAATGTTATGATTAGTTGGACAATCTCATTAGCCTAGCACGTCATGTTGGTGGTGAAGTAGCTCTAATAAATTCATTTTTGAACTCTGTACCTGTTGTGAATGGGATCAGCTCCACTTGGAATTCTTCTCTTGCTTACAAAGTCTAGGCCGAGATTCGGGTGAAGCCCACGAGAAATTTTCTCGTTCGTGTTGGAATATCACTTGTGAGTGTCCCACATTGATTCTACAGGAAAAATGAGTCTAGTATATAAGCCTGGTGGGCTACTCCTCCCATCACCAATTGGTTTTGGGATGGAACCTCACTAAGGTGCATCTAGACTCACCCTCTTATGGTGTGCCTTCATCTGGTGAGACCGCACTCTCTTCCCTCGTTTCTAATAGTTCGCCATTGATGATGTCATAATAGTCTTCATTCTACTCTTCACGAAGAGTAACAAACATAGCAAGAAAAATGACAAAGCAGCAGCACTCATTTTCCATCTAGACTCTCATGCGATTGTTGGTCCAATCACGCTCTATACGTTAATTCAAAACGTGTTGAGCTTAAGTGGAAGATTTTCACGCTTCGGATGCTGACATGACGATAAAAATCTATACTTCGTGATGTTGTTTTTATACTATTTTTGCTCTAGAGTTAAGTTTGGTATTAGACATAAATAACTTTTATCATATATTTCTTAACTTAACACCCATGTTGTACACGGGTATTGTACTAGTCCAATTCTTAAAACAAAAGAAGATTATTATCATATTATGTGGGAAATGTAAAATCTTAAGCATTGTGTGGACTGTGTGAGTGTGTTTGGCTGAGGAGAGCAATTTTTATATGGCACTCATTTTCATATCAAGAGATACTCGACCATCCATGAGTAACTGTTAAAACAAGTTCACATTCCCAACATGTAAGAAGAAAGCCAATAATTGCATCGAAATTCAAAAGGGTATTATACAAACCGATTTTTTTCGTATTTCTATCATTTTCCGTAGAGAAAGCTCCATTCATTTTCGGATATTTGTCTCCATTTTGGTCAATGAGAACAAAAGCATGTTAACTATGCAAAAGCCTACGAGCAAAGTTTATCAGACGGGATAAATAGAAACAGAATTGACATGTATTTATAGGAGGATGAGGCATATTTTTTCTACTAAAATGAAATAAGGGCTAAAAAATAAAGGAAGGAAAGAAAGGCAGACACAGACTTTAGTAGCTTTGGTCGAGATCTAGCCGTTGAAGATTGAACTGTAATTGATCAAATTCATGTTTGGTACTCCATTTGTCAAATTCGAGTGCCATTGCTCGATCTGAAAGCATTGAAAAATCAATCAAGATGGTCAAGTTTTGAAAAGAACATTGAAAAAAAATTCATATATTCGAATTTGTTACACCGTCATAATACAAAAATTTGAATTTGTGACACCACCAAAATACAAAAAAATTCAACGAAATGACAAAAGGACAAGTTCCACGTACAATGATTAAAATTACAAAATTCGACTTTATTAGCACTGCAGGTAAACCGAAAATAATACCTGGAAAAACAAGGTGATTTTGCACGGCCAAAATAGATCTTCAGAAAATGAATACTTCAATCTTGACTGTCGTTTATGTTCGGTTCGGGTCATTTATTCAACAATGGTGGTCACTCCTCTAACTTACTCTTCTTTTGTGCCCACTTTGGTCCATATATTGCTAAATTCGTCCTCCCAAACCGCCTATCGGCTATCTGCATTAACCATCCAAAAAAAAAAAAACCCCGATTTTACGTATAAAGAAGTTTGCATAACAAAAACCTCCCAAGATAAAGAGCTAAAGCAAGTGTGTTGCATTATGTCTTAAAAATAGAACATTAACAAGAATATACTAAAAATATGATCTTGATCTATTTATTTATTTAATATTATTATAAAAAAAGCTTGATCATTTTATAAAATTACAAATACCCACTTGCATTTTCTTCACAAATATCCCCTTACTAAGGGTAAAAAAGGCACATTGTTTCTATCCTTTTTTTTTTTTTTTTTCCGGTAGATCAAGTTTCAAGGGTAGCCTTTGTATTTTCAAAAATATGTGAAGATACAAATGATGGCACGTTGAATATAATGTAAAGTTACATTACCTTTACCAAGCCCGCATATGATTCCAACAAGTCGGTTTTCAAAGGATATTCAATAACCTGGAGAAGTGAGTTTAACAAGTTATGTAATAGGACAAAAAATAAATGTGTGTGAGTAATTGTGTTATAAAGTTATAACCAAAATTTCAAATTCCAACTTACAATAAAGGTATCCTCCCCAACAACAGAAGATTTCGTAATTTGTTCCATGAGCACAGCATAGTCCACGAGCATATATGGAGGAGTTATACTTATATAATCAAATGCACAATCTTTACCTGCAGAAATCGAGTCCTACAAGTTAGAATAGAATTTTCACCATCCTCCCCTAGTAACTAAGTAAAAACTTTGCATAACTCGATTAAATTAGGCAAGCTTTCAAACAAAGAAACTAAGGGGATGCTTGGATATAATTTTTTTTTTTTTTCAATTGGATTTTTTGATTTGATATGGTTAATTTTGAAAAAAGTGGTATGGTTGGCTGTTAGTGGGACTTTGAGTTTATATCTGAATTATATTTAAAATAAAATAATTAAAGTTGATATGATGTAAAAGTAGGAAATATATGTGATGTGAAGTGATGGTTAGTTAAAATTATGTGAGTGGATGAATAGTGAATTCAGGTTGAGAATGATTGACTGATATTATTTAATTATACTGATAATATTGAGGATAATGGAGTTGAGTTAAAGATGAGTTAGATTTAAATTAAATTAAGTGATTGGTTAAAAATGGTTGAATATTTTTAGATAAATTTGTATCAAGCATTCCCTAAGGGTGTGATATCCCTACGGGTGTGATTGGATATAAATTCAATCAAAACTCAAATTTAATTCAACATCATTATTCTCAATATTATCCATATACTTAAATAATACAATCATCCTTACACATCAAATCAACTTTATTTCAATATTCATCCGCCCACAAAATTTTAAATAACGAACACTTAACATCATCTCTCTCCTACTTTATATCAAATCAATTTACTTTGTTTTATTTTAAATATTATTTTAATAAAAACTCAAACTCCCAATAACAACTAACTCTATCACCTTTTTCAAAATTAACTATTGTTTTCCAAAAAAACCGTTCAAAACCAAATCAAATACATATTCAATCACACCCTAAATGATTGTTCCACACATGAAATATATATTTTTTGAGTATTCCATAATTATGTATATAACCACTCACCTGCAAACCGTTCTGAATTTTCCAAGAAGGTCTCGACACGGGCAGTGTGTATAACTGATACATCAAGAAAACCAGTAGACTCCAAATTTGGCCGAAGCACTTCCGAGACAACCCAAGGATCCATCTCAACAAAGTGCGCCTAAAAAATCACAAATCAATCCAGAAAGCATTTCAAGAGAAAGAAAAAGACCCTTATGGGGAAATAAATTCATCTCGACCAATCTACTCTGGAGCTTACAGTATAATTATTCCAAAAAAAAAAAAATGATCAGTATAAACTCACCACAGAGCATCCTCTACTGATAGCTTCAATGCCAACAGAGCCTGTACCACTATACAAATCTAACCAGCGTCCCGGCCTCAGAAACTGAGGAGAACCACCAGCTGACTATTTTTTGGAAAAAAAAAATGAAACACTTTTAACAAACTGTATGATGTTTATTTTATTTTATTATTCACAGTGATTAAACTGCATTTTGAGTATCCGAAGAGTAACTGACCTGCAAAATCGAAAAAGCTGCTCCCTTTACAACTTGCATCATCGGCCGCACATCCAAGCCCTTTGGTGAGAGCAATTTTTTCCTCCGAGCGGTCCCTCCAAGAACCTGAACACATTTTGAATGTAGATTCATATATATATATATATATATATATACATATACATCAAGCAGATGTCTTATATCACAAAGTAACAAACATTTCTTGATTATACTCTTGAACAGGAAGTATAAATTCGGGGAAAAAAAGAAATTCATGATACCACACTGAAAGAACCAATTTCTCAAAACCAAATGAATGCTAAATGGCCTGTCATAAATTCATTGGTTTTCAGTTAACTAGCCATTGTATGCTACAAAGAAACTAAATATTACTGACATACTCAATATTAGAGCACCAAAAAGAAGATTAGAATAATGTCGAATTTTACGCAACTTAATGGACCAATGTATTAATCCAATTTCTCAAATAATAGCCTAGTAATTGGAGGTGTGAAGGAGCCAACCCGAACTCGGGCTTGAGCCTTTATCGAACCGAGCTGGGTAAATGAACTCGAGCTCGGCTCATTTCTCCCAATATTAACGAGCCAGGCTAAGGTTAAAAATTCAAAAAGTTACATAAAATCCCCTATACCCGAGCCTTAACGCGTCGAGATTAAACTAGCTTTAGCAATCAAACCTGCAGATAAATAAGCAAACAGGAAGAAAAATACTAATAAATCAACACAAACCTGCATTAATTTGTGAGTCTCCCTCTCAGGCTGAGGCTTTTCTGGAGGTGTTCGGCTTCTCGTTCCTTTATTCCCCTGCTCCTTTCTTCTTTTTGTCTATTATTCATAAATAAAACCCATTAAATTCTAAACAAAATGTAACCAAAAAAAAAATCACACCCGCAAAAAAAATTAAAATAAAAATGAAAATGGACAAAAAAAGGAGCGACCTTTGATGAGGGTTCAGATAAGAACTCGTCGGGATTGAGACCGTACTGCTCAAGAATCTCTCTCTGCTTATCGTTCTCGACAGCCCCTTTCATGGGCTCTGATACATTACCAAAACAGAGCTTAAAAGACAACATTTTTCGGGTTCAATTAGGACATAAACGAAAATTACAAAGATTTTGCAGCGACTTACTGTAAGATAAGGTGATAACTGAAGAATGGAGACGAGGTTTGCAGGTGGGCTTGGAGGGATAAAATTGTAAACATGAATTGGGACAGAGAAAATCACTTGTTGTTGCAGGGTTCAAGATACATGGTGATGGTAGCATCGCCATTTTTAACCTGGTTCTGTGCTTAGCTGCTGAATGATGGTGCCAAAAGCTGAGCTGAGAGGTGAAGACATATCTGGGCTTATCTGGGCCTGCTCGTTAGATTGATGTTATTGGGCTATGGCCCAAAACTATTCTTTGTCGTGTACTTGGACCAAAACTATACAAGAGAGACTTCTACAGTTGCTCCTACTTGTATGTTAGATTGATGTTATATGCAAAATAAATTATTAGATTGATGTTATATGCAAAATAAAATATTAGAGTGACTCTACTTGTAATTTAAGCACAATCTATTAAATTTTGACAATTCAAGACACAACTTCTCAATTTTTACAAATTGAGGCACAAACAGAAAGTAGAGAACTTCAACCGTTGCTCCTACTTTCTTCATACTAAATGAAAAAAAAAAAAAAAAAACACAAGCAAAATCGTTATCTACTATATATTGTCACCGTAAGTTACACAAGTCAAAAGTTTAAACAAGTTCGATATTAATTTCTCGAGTAATCTCACCAATTGAGACAATAAAACTTAAATTGAAATTGTGGCTCTGAAATTCGACGCAACTATCATGTATGGAGCCAGACCCCACCATATGGAAAATCCAAACAAGACAGGATTATAAGTCACACAGACACAACTCGTATTTAAAATAAATATTAAAGACATCATTCAGCGATCACGAAATATAAATTCATGACTCGATTTGCAAGATTACAATATCGTGCCTCGAATTATAATTTATATATATATATATATATAAAGTGCTTAAATTGCAAGTAAAATATAGATGTTAGATTTGTGTTTGCAATCTTGCCTTTAAAATATTAAAAGTTAATGAAGACGCGTATTTAACAAAGAGATTAAACTAATGAACATCACTAACATTGACTTGCTAATTAATTAATTAGACAAAGCTTAACACAAGTGTGGCACAAACAATAAACCTAAATTTTTGTTATATATCTCAATATTCTAATGGCCGAACCTTAACAAAATCTGGTACGTGACAAAGGATCATCCGACCAGAAAATGATGTGCAATTTGCCAACTGTAAAAGTCAACATCCATTTACATTTTTCTGTTGACCAATTACTCATTTAATAATTTCCATCACTTTTTTCTTTTTTATTTGTCGTTTTTTATTTTTCCTTGACTTAATTGCACGTAAAATCCCTACCTTTTGTATAATATATATATATATATATATATATATAATTAGGGACAAACTTTATTTAATTTTATTCAACTTCAATTAATAATAATATGGCCATTTAATAAATATAAGTTGCATTTAATACAAATATGTTCACCATTTAATAATAATATGTAACTTTCAGTTACACAATTTATTTTGACATGTCACATTTTGGATGGTCTCCATTATTGTAATGCATTTTTATATCATGGAATACAAAATATTTTTGTTTTTATTTTTAACGATAAGGATTTGTTGTGATAAGGACACGTTAATAAAATTACGATTGATTTATATAAAGAATTGTTTAATAATATTGATATATGATATTATACTACACCCGATTTAATGGAGAAAACAAGCATATATTGGAAGACGAGCCCACGTATGGATGAAGCACTACGATATGGGCCAAGCCCAACTTGAGCCCATTAAGTTATGTTTTCTTTATTTTATTCTATATTTTTAATTATTTTCTCTTCTATTATATTATTTTTCGTGCAAATGCATGTGGTAAAACTAGTTTCAAATAAAACTCAATTTTTTTTATCTTTGTCAATAAATAACAAACATTTATTATGTGTTGTAAGTTTATTTCAAAACTATTTTTGACCATATCTTGCTGACATATTCGATCAGAACACTAAAATCGCCTAAAAATCACTCGAAAATCGCTCTTTGTGCCCAATTTTTCAGAATTTGTGGGTGAGCGCGTAAATGTATTCAAAATGTTCGGAGTAAACTCAATTTTTAGGGGTGAAGAATCGCGCAATGGAGAAGAGAAAAATCATTACATTTTTTTTTTTCAATTGAAGGAGAAGAACTCGATTTTTATGAAGATTATGAAGCAAATTGGTACTGAACTCTAATTCCGGTTATTTTGTTAGGATATAATGCGGCAAAAATATGGTGAAGATGTCCCATTATAATTTTCCGATCACTTTACTCAGTCTAATTCTTTTCTCTTTTAATTTATTGAACTCGAGTAGAAAATTCAATGAAGTTGAGCCATGGCACCTACATGTGTTTGGCACCCATTTTCCATTTAATATTTATTTATTTATTGATAGTCAATTATGGTATTTGGAGTTTTGCCCGATTAATATGTTAGTCGACTCGAGTCGTACACATGACAATGATAAATGAGTCTCTCAACAAGATTTTTCTGAATTCAGAATGTCTCAAACTCGAGATCTTGTTTAATCGATATTAAGCTGCTTTTGCTTCATTTAATATTTATCGAGTAATATTTACACTGTGATCTACATACGAATATCCATCCATCCCATGGTTATATTACTCTCACACTGTATCTGAGTTTCCCCTAATTCTTGATAAGAATATTTTCAGATCGTTCTTGATCTGAAAATGGGGGTTTGTGGGTCAAAGCCCAAAGGGTGTGTGGGGATGAAAGGGAAGCTGAATTTGCAGAGAAAACGCAGGAATAAGCATAGAACAAGGAGGATCAAAAAGGCCCATTCTTCAGTTAGCAAAAACCGGGTCGAACCATCTGACCCGAAAGATCGATCTTTCAACAATCCTGCGTATCAAGGTTCCATTTTTTTTTTTGTTCTCAGCTCTGATTTGTGATTTTGGTTGTATTTTTTGCTGGGCTTGTACTTGCTGAAGGAGCTGTTGTACTTGAGAAAAATGGGTTTTTTTTAGCTGGGCTTACGTTTTCTTCTTTGGACAGCTGAAAATTAGGGATTTTTTTAATGATCTTTTGTGCTTTACTTTGTTTGCGTTCATATGTTGTTTGTTTGCACCTAGGAGAATAATGGGGGCTTTATTTATGAATTTGGACACTGGTTTATACTTGTCAAAGCAATTTTCTGCTATTGCTGAAATTTTTTTTCATCGAAAAGTGACATCTTGGTTGATTTCTAATTCTCTTATCAGGAAATAGCGATTCGTGGTTCGATACTGATGGTGTGATTGAATCAGATGGAGATGATGAATTCTACAGTATTCAAGATGGTACATTGTCTCCTTTCATATATATATATATAGAAAAAATGCTTTAAAGTTCTCGCATTCTCGATTTTATGATTATCACCACATCCTTATACATACGGCATTCTTGAAAAAAAAATAATAATAATAATAATTGCAGATATTTCTCAAGCTGGATCCTTATCAAATATCATCACTCCGAGATTCGCAAACCAAGTGCCGTGTAATAACAACATTGATCCTCAGCCGATTTGTGATGATCCTCAAACTGAGGTGAAAAATCCAGCTTTATTAGACAAATCCTCGGCTCAAGTTGAGGGTGAAACTAATAATTGTGGTTTCATATCAAATGCCTTGCTCCCTTGTATTGCTTGTGACGAGTCTTTGGAAGGAAAAAGGAAATCGGCTCTTTCAGGAGGTTCGAGCTCAAGAAAAAGATTATCTCTTGTTGCCTCTTTCAGATGGAAGGACGGGCAAGAAAATCCAATTTTATGTAAGTTAGTTGTTTGTATCTTTTTATTCTATTATTAGATTCTATTGTGTGGTACTAGCTAATAACGTAGTTGATAGCTGATAAGCTAACTGATAGCTTATAAGTGATTTTCGAGCTTATATCATATAGCTTATGACTCATAACTTAAAAACTAGCTTACATGATAAAAATGTTTGGTAAAATTAGTTGCTGGAATAAAAAAGTCAACGAGCCTATTTGAAACTACCGAAAGAAGCTTATCAGATAAGCTCGACTTTCCAAACTTTTCTTCCAAATTTGCTTCTTTTGAGAGAAAAAGGTTTTTTTTCTTTCGACTTTTTTAAAAAATCTCGTCCTACCAAACGAAGATTATTTAAATACAGAAAGCTTATAAGCTAACCAGACATAGCTGTAGTAGAACTCAGAAGTGAATGTAAAATTGGTAACTTGTGCTAATATAAGCTAAAAAATCTTGGGTATAGGAAAAGGAAGTGCTTGGTAAATTAGTTGAAGAATTGATTGTTTGTATGTAAGTGTTAAACCAAAAATGTGGTAAAAAATCTAAAGCAAACCCATCTTATCTGTTTTAGATTTAGTTTAATTATCAAGAATCGGGAAGAAGCAATGACTTATCATCACTTTTTTTTTTTTTTTTTGGTTTTGTTTACTTTAGCAATGGCAACACCCATTATACAAAGACCAATAGCTGGTTCTCAGGTTTTGTGTTCTCCATTAGAGAAGAAAACGTCCGAAAGTTGGTCGCGAATCGAGCCAAGCAACTTCAAAGTCCGTGGGCTAAACTATACCAAGTGAGCTTTTTTCGATTTCTCCTTGCTCAGTTAATTCCCTTTGGGGCATGAGTTAAGCAATTCGTTATTATTTATATGATACAAAAAACTTAATGTTCAATTGGCTCCTATGTGTTTTGGCAGAGATAAAAAGAAAGAATTTGCTCCAAATATATCTGCATATATCCCTTTTGGAGTGGACGTATTTTTATCCTCAAGAAAAATCACTCATGTCGCTCGACATGTGGAATTGCCTGCCATCTATTCAGACAAAGAAATTCCTCCTGTTCTTATTGTAAATCTTCAGGTATGTTTTTATTTTATTTTATTTTTTTCCATCTGATGGCCAAATAATCGCACGCCTTGTGAAAATATTGATGTTATTAAACAAAGAAAGCATTGTCAAACACATTTAGCAATAATACTAAGCAGATTATCTGATTTCATTTCATGGTTTGTTATACATTTAAATTTCAGATTATGATTCTTTTTTTTTTTTTTTTTTTCTGAAAGAAACTGATTTTGCCTCCTTATCACTAATTCAGATTCCACTTTATCCTGCTGCAATCTTCCAAAACGAATATGACGGGCCGGGAATGAGTTTGGTTTTCTACTTTAAGGTGTCAGAAAATTATTCGAAACTTCCTGTTCATTTTCGAGAAAATATAAAGGTAAGGAGAGTTGATTAGTTATCGGTTTGCATATTATGCAACTGCTGTTTTACTTTTACTCTGAAGACACTGAACAATTTTTCTGTGGTTCATTTTCGAAACAGAGGATAATTGCAAATGAAACAGAGACAATCAAAGGTTTCCCCATGGACACAAATGCACCCTACCGAGAAAGATTAAAGATATTGGGCCGAGTGGTCAACTTTGAGGATCTTCAGTTAAGTTCGGCTGAGAGGAAGCTTATGCATGCTTACAATGAAAAACCAGTTCTTACACGTCCACAGCATGAATTTTACTCGGTAAAACTAGTTTTATTTTTCATTCTTTTTTGGGTGAATTTTGGATTCTGTGTTCTTGATAGATCTTTTCACTGTCAGCTTATTAAAACAGGCAAAGTGGTTTAAGTTTGTAAGGTTTGCTGAAGGTCCAAAATTTTTGCAGGGAGAAAATTACTTTGAAATCGACTTGGATATACACAGATTCAGTTACATTGCGCGAAAAGGATTCGAAACATTTCAGGACAGAATCAAGAACTGCGTGTTCGATTTTGGCCTGACAATTCAGGTAAAAAATATCTAATAATAATTCCTAATCAAAGCTAAATTTTACCCAAAAAAAAAAAAAGAAATAAACAAATGAAAACAAAGCAGGGGAACAAAGCGGAAGATTTGCCCGAGTGCATGTTGTGCTGTTTACGGTTAAAGGAAATCGACTATACAAAATATTGCCAACTTAGTTTCTGAAGAAAGGGGGAAAAAAATTTACGGTATGCCTCAAGAACGCAACAGTAAAATTTCCCCACGCCTCGTGGGTTTTACTGATTGATTATTCTTCCCTGATATCTGAGTGTATAGATGCTCAAAATTTCATCTTGTATCAAAATTTATATAGAAATTTCATTTTTTTTTTTAATTTTTTTTATGTGGGTTTGTTGTATAACACCCTTTTCATATCAAGATTGGATTTTTTTAGCTTTTCTCATTGTTGTATACCATTAAAGATTTCCAGGTCTGATATATAACACAGCATTCTCTGTTCTTTATCATAAATAATCCCACAATATGGAACTCAATGTATTAATTACCATTATCCATTTGAGAGAGAGAGAGAGAGAGAGAGAGAGAGAGAGAGAGAGAGAGAGAAGTAAAAACTACCACCTTAGAAAACATAAACAGGAAAAAAAAAAGAAGAATCTTCCTAAGAGGCAGATGATCTAATGCAGCATCCAAAAATGGAAACAAAACCACACCTTTGAATCTTGGATTCCGATGAAGAACCGGAAGGTTCCGGAAGAGCAACGGAATGTGGCTTTGGCACGTCCGAGGTTGGAATCGGATGGTAACTGAAATCCTTGGATTT
This sequence comes from Striga hermonthica, assembly GCA_902706635.1. Classification (NCBI taxonomy): domain Eukaryota; kingdom Viridiplantae; phylum Streptophyta; class Magnoliopsida; order Lamiales; family Orobanchaceae; genus Striga; species Striga hermonthica. The sequence goes on from CACSLK010020336.1 coordinate 1,013,778, forward strand.
GTCCGAAGATTTTATGTCGTGAATAGGAATCTTGTTGTCTCCCCATATGAGGCCAGACGAGCCCTGCCGCCTGAACGAATACGATGATCTTTGCAGTGTGCTCATTTTTCAATGAAAGTTTAATGAAGAAGATGATGAATTGATGATGTTTAATTGTCTATATATGCTTTTACATTTCTTTTATTCTGTTTTCCTCTTCTTCTGTTTTTCCTCCTCTATTTTTGGGTCTCTCTTTTAGCAACTAACATGAGGTTATTTGACTAAGTTTGTGTTTGGTTAATCCATTATTATTATTATTATTATTATTATTATTATTATTATTATTATTATTATTATTATTATTATTATTATTATTATTATTATTATTTGTATTTGGGGAAGATTCTATGGTCCCGTTTCGGAATCATTCCGTCCGGGTTTGTAACCGTTAGATCAACTATCCACGACGGTTATAAGATGATATTATTATTATTATTATTATTATTATTATTATTATTATTATTATTATTATTATTATTATTTGGGGAAGATTCTATGGTCCCGTTTCGGAATCATTTCGTCCGAATTTGTAACCGTTAGATCAACTATCCACGACGGTTGTAGGATGATATTATTATTATTATTATTATTTGGGGAAGATTCTATGGTCCCGTTTCGGAATCATTCCGTCCGGGTTTGTAACTGTTAGATCAACTATCCACAACGGTTATATGATGATCTACCGGATACAAATCTCGACGGAATGGTTCCGTAACAGGACTAAATCCCAACGGAATGATTCCGTAACAGGACTATAGCATTTCTCTGTATTTGGTCATGACTATGGCTATAAACAAGCTGAGTTAAAGCCGATCTCGAACTTTAACGAGCCAAACTATAGAAAATTATATAAAAATAAAAAATTCTTTTCGAGCCTTATCAAGCCGCCAAGCCGAATCGAGCCTTAACAAGCGGAGCCGAGCCCAAGTAAGCGAACCAAAAATTGAGTTCAAGCTCGACTCGTTTATCAATATTAATGAACCAATCTCGAGATTTAACTAACGAAACTATGAAAAAATATATAAAAAATATTTTTTCGACCCTTATCAAGCCGAGCCATGCCGAACTCGAGCCTTAAGAAGCTGAGCCGAGCTCAAGTAAAAAAGCTAAAAAACAAACTCAAGCTCAGTTCTTTTGTCAATATTAACGAGCCGAGTTCTAGCTTTAACGAGTCGAACTATAAAAAATTATCTAAAAATTCTCTTTTCGAGCCTTACCAAACCGAGTCGGGCCAAACTCGAGCCGAGATCACGAGCGGCTCGTTCCGTTTAATAGCTATAGCCATGGGTTATCTCTCTCTCAGCCACAAAGGGTATGTTTGGTAAGCCAAATAAGCTAGCTTATAGCTTATTTGATTAGCTTATAAGCTCCCTGTTTAAAATAAGACTCGTTTGGTAGGACGAGTTTTTTTAAAAAACTCGAGCTTATTTCATAAGCTACTTTAGGTAGCTTTTCAAATAAGCTAGTTGAATTTTTTATTTCAGCTAGCTTATCAGCTAATTTACCAAACATCTTTTATCATATAAGCTAGCTTTTCAGCTATAAGTCATAAGCTATAAGCTCAAAAATTACATATAAGTTATAAGCTAGCTTATCAGCTATCAGCTAACTTATCAGCTAGTTTTACCAAACATAGCCAAAGACACGGTAAAACAGCCTTACACATTAAAATTCCATGTAATCATTTTACAACATCAACTTTCAATGCAGGAGAATACGTTCAGACAGTAGATCACATTTTTATTCAAACACAAATCTCACAACTTCTCTTTTTCTCTTTCAAAACCGAAAAACCTAAAACTAAAACTAAAAAAAAAAATGTACATAACAACTAAGACGAGCACGCTTTGCAGCTCTTCCTACAATAGCCTGCAGCTCCATTCGAGCCGACCATATACAGAGGGTTCTTATCACATTCTCCACTTTCAGCCCAATCGGGGCAATTCGGGTCCTTGTCGAGACAATCACCATTAGAGTCCGATGAGTCGTCATCAAAACGAGCATTGAAAGATCGAACGTGAATCCACTTAGTGGCTGACCACTTCTCGCCTTCAATGACTGGGCAGCTCCCGTGCAAGCTGGACGGGTCGGTTTTTGCATCCGGGTGAAGGCTGAAGAACAATAGTGCATCTCCTTTCATGGGTTTCACTGAAAAAAAAAAAAGGAAAACGTCATTTCAAGAACATGTTCGTAATTTTTTATTTATTATTTTTTTTTGGGGTCATTTTGAGTTTTGTTTCAAGTGATTTCATCAACCGTTTCTTCTATTTGATGAAAAATACAGCAAAAATTCAATGTCCAAGGGTTAACACCATGAGGTTAGAGCTAACTATGAAGAAAAAGGCCATATAGTTTCGAAAATTACTCTCTTATATAACCAGGAAAACAATTAAGGCCACCCCTTCACATTTTCAAAAATATGAATCAACTCCTTCATTTCAAATTTTATCACAGGATCAAACTTCAAGGGTAGTTATACATTGAAAAGTTCGCTGGTTATTATTTTATTTTTTTTTCTTTTTGGGTGATTAGGTCAAAGTTAGATCAAGGGAACCCGGTGTGTGGTTCATTCTCGTCTTTTAAGTGGCAAATGAATGGAAAAACTTGTCGGTATCAAGCTATTTATTTATATTTCTAACAAATGTAAGATAACTACAACTATTCTACTTCTTTCTACCAAATTTTTCAACAAAAAAAAAAAAAAAAAAAAA
>CACSLK010020336.1:1038035-1053472 GCA_902706635.1 Striga hermonthica
GAAGTTATCTGAAAACTCGCATAATCGACTCACACTTGTGGCTGAAATTCGCATAAAAGATCAAAGTGGAATTCGGAAGTTATCTTTATAAAACCTTACAACTCGGTGCATAATTTAAGTAATTCCGAGTTGAAGCAGTTTATTTACTGAAAGCCGAATTCAAAACACTTGGTCGAAAAGTTGCTGAAAGTTGAACGGCAAAACATACAAACAAAATCAAACATATTCAAACACTCCATATATTATATTATTTCGAAATCCAAGGAACCCCTTACATCACATTCATATTTCCTACTAAGGGAGTCGGCTATCCAACATCCCCGATTACATACCATCACTTTCACATATTTCCTACTAAGGATGCCGACATGCCGACATCCCGATTACATAACTTAAAAAACTTCGAGAAAAACATTCAAAAACACAAAAACAAGAAAAACATCCTAAACATCTTCAGCCGGTTTGTCCGCATTGCCTCCGGAGCCGCTGCCTCCTCCGACTTCAAAACTAGAAGATAATTGCTCCAAGACCTGCGACTCCTTTGCCTTAGCAGCAGCTTCCACGGCCCCATCTGGCACCGGAATGAGATCGTCACGAGGATCAGTCGGCTTCTCTGCATCATCATCTACCGGCGAGACCACTTTCACAATCTCCACATCCTTATCGGTCAACTTCGCCTTCTCCTCAAGATATGCTTTAACTCGGCTTTGGATTTGCTCTGGAGTCATGTCATCAAAGTGCTGCTCGACCTCCACCTCGGCCAGCGTAGAGAGGTACACATCGGCCAACTCTTTCCTCTTTTCCTTCTCCTCTTCCAAGATCATGTTGACGTAAGCACGTCGGAGAAGGGCAACCCTTTCCTCGGACAGTGGTGGCAAATCCGGATTGGCATTCATCTCTTCTGAACGGCGGAGCATCCACACACAGAATTCCCGCTCGTCTTCGTCGGCCGCCACATGCATTCCCTTAATTTCCGAGCCAAATCCGTACTTCTCCAATTTATGGAAGAGGAATAAGCGAAGGTCGTCAATGTCATAATAGCCGGCGTCATAACGCTCAATGATCCACCTCAAATTTAAACACGTATTCATCTCAATCTCAAGGTCGGGACCACCGGCTTCATCCTCTTCGCCGGCCTCGTCAACATCCATCTCGGCATTAACCCCGGACTTCGGCTCCACAACCACCGAATCTTTCCCGGCCTGAAACCCGTTCTCGTACATGAATTCTCCATAGGCAGATTTCTCCTTCTCGAGTTTGGCTATGTCAGCCTGATGTGCATCATGCTGTCGACCCACGAGTTCGCGAGTCTCAGCGCATTCTTTCCGAGCTGCTTCATGACTAGCCTTTTCCTCTAATAAGGCCTTCTCGGTCTCCATCAGCTTGACTTCGGATGTTTTAAAATGTTGCTCCACCACGGCAAGACGAGCTCTAAGGTCGGCCACCTCGGCCTCAAAGGACTTCTTCTCCTCGGACAATGCCGACGTCTCCATCTTTGCCTTCTCCAGTTCGGCAGTCTTCTCCGCAATCTGGCCCTTCAGATCGGCCTCCATTCTTGTGGATTCCTCCTTCAGCTGAACAATCACCGCGTCGCGAGTAGCTATGATGTCCTTCTTCCCTTCCAGCTGCGACGTAACTCGGCGATGGTCATCCTCGGCCGCCACCAAACTAACCAAGGCTCGGCCAACACATGCCTTGGCGTAATTCAACCTGTCAACACTGGACAGGGAAGAGACTCCTACCTCGGACTTCGGGTCCCAAACCATCAACGGGACCCGAGCAGCATCTTTCGCGTTTTCCGGCATTTCAATCCTCGATGACATATGGGGAGATTTCACTGACAAGAAAGTGGAAAACCAATCTTCCACCACACCTTCGGGCACCTTAACTTTCACAGCCCGTTCTTCATCAATTGTTAAAAAAGATTTCTCAAATAAGGGCGAATCATCGGTACCTTTTTCAGCCACCTTACGGCTGGAGTCACGCTTCTTCTTGGATCTTTTCTCCACCTCGGACGAAGCACCGACGTCCGCCATCTTCACCAGCTTTCTCTTCTTTCTCCTCTCCGGTTGCTCCAAGTCAAGCGACTTCGGGGAGGCTGGTGGCATCTCGGTATGGGCAACCTCAGTAGAAACTATTTCAGTCCCAGCAATAATTGGCTCCGGATCAGCCTGATTGATCGCCACAGCTTCCACTACCGACAACACTTCAGTAGTCGCCACCTCGGGAACAGACTTCGGACTTCCCGGCATGGCAGCCGAAGTGGCACTCGACCCCATCTCGGTCGGTTTTTTCCCAACATTCCTCTGACCAGCTGTCTTCTTCACCAGTGCACGAACAAGATCCCTCCTCATGGCGTCGTTTAACCTCAAATCACGGCTCTTGCCGACTTTAGATTGAAGGTCTTTGTTCGGAAACTTACGTCTGAACTCTTTGGCTTCTTTGACCGAGCTGTAGCCCAAGAAACCGAGGAGAGGATAATATACTGCATATCAACAAAAGACAAGAGTTATAAACAGTTATGTCATATGTACAAGGAAATTCGACATTTTTACTGGTTACACTTCTCTTACCGGGGTCAAATTTCGATGTCGTGACTCCCAAAGACAAACCAGCCGCTTCAAGTTTCGAGTCAACCACTAGCTTGCGATAATCCCTCTCTGCTTTATCCAAACCGGCCAAAGTTATCAACTTCCCACCGAACTCCGGGCTTAACTTCGGTTCTTTTTGCTTTGTCTCTTTTTCTACAACAGAGTAAAAGTTCCGACCTGTTAGTACACAGAACAATACAAGAATCAGATAAGCATATCCGAATGGACAAAACAGAAAAGTAAACTCACTAGCCCCGGAATGAATTAACATGGGTATGGTCATCCCGTCAATTCGGCGCTCATGGAAGAAGTCCACCGACTGCCATTCTCCGCCTATCCACACCCATTCCTCCTGAAAACCGTGGAGACTCTCCGGAATCTCAGTAACGATTTCCCCAACCTTGACACCATGTTGCGGCTTCGCCCCGACAAAGAAGCAACAGGACGATTCAGCCACTCTCCTCTTCGGGCTTTGTTTAAAAGCAAAAATACTCCTCATCTCTTCGCATGACGGGAGTCCCTCACCCCTCTCATGCAGCAATACCATTAGCCCGATTATCTTCTTCCAGCTATTCGGTGTGATTTGGCACAACGGCAACTCCCAACTCCGGAGGTATTCGGTAATCAAATTCGGCAACGGGAACCTTAATCCCGACCTCAGACTCTCCACAAATACGCCCACACAACCCGGAGGGGGACTTGTTATTCTCTCTCCGGGATAAGGAGCAAAGATTTTCACCGAGGGGGGAATTCGAATTTGTTCCCTCAACATGACGACGTCGGCGTCGGTAAGAATACTCGGCTCACCAATGAAGTCGATTGCCGGATCGGGCCACCTCCTCACCGGTCTTCTCCAATGCGGCACCGCGAGGTCGGTTGCGTTATGCTCCACCACCACATCACCATCCTCGTCGTTCAACTGTATATTCAAATGCCTTACCAACGACGGGTCCCACCGGTGATATTCGAAGGCCAACTCGACCAATTCCGAATCGTGATACACGTCCAATGGAACCGACTCCGTGCTCGATGAACTCGCCACCGCCTTTCCCTTTCCTTTCGACGCCATCGTACGGTTGAACGAATTACAAGAGAATTAACAAAAGAAATTGAAGAAAAAAGCTTACCCAATATCTCTCACACACAGCAAGCAAGGAAAATTCTGCAGACTCAGATGAACTCAAGCAACAAAGCGATAAGAAAATTCGAGAGTGAAAATACAGGTGAAGGAAACCCGATCAAACATTGCCAAACCCTATTTATAAGCATCAGATTGTGACCGTTGGATATCGCCGCTAGGGGCGCGTCGAACCGACGCGACCCCTAATCCTAACCGACGCCGCCCTTTCATCTGATGAGACACCTACTGGTATACGTGGCTGCCTATTAAAGTCGACCGTTACCTCCTTTAAGACCATTACGGCGCGACCGTTCGGCCTGCACATTTACTCGTTGACCGTTACGACCGTTCATTACTTCTGTCATTAACTGCTTGAAAATTACCCCAAAATTCACCAAGTGTTTCCACCTCGGCACACAGTCTGCACTCCGGACAAATGATCCATTTTGGTTACATCGGAAAATCGACCGAAGCTGATCCACCGAACGCCATAGACCACATCGCACCACCGACTTCTTGCCGATCCAGGGTCTCTAAAGTACCTTATGTGTTGCAACATCAACGACCATCACTCCGGATGCCCATCGATGTTGGGGGCCTCTCTGTTATCATCCGACTCGGCAAGACGCTGTTAAAAAGGTTTTGAGCATCTTATTAAACGCGATTAACAGTTAAACCAACATGAATCATAACCACACCGATCAACACCAAAGAACCGATCTGAACCGCCAAGGACCGAAGTGACCGACGATTACCGAGGTCAACACCCACCGAGGACATCATGAACCGAGGTCGTCACCTCCTTAAGCAGGTGACAAGGCATCTACGAGAAGCTCTCCTACACCACAAGATCTGTCATCATTTATGTGGGGCCCCCTGCCTCGAACCGCCCATAAAAAGCCACTTTATTCAAAAAGTAGTACACGGATCCCAATGTCTCAACCGGGAACTACTATAAATAGCGGACCTATGACCATTGTAAAGGATCTCTCTCTTTTCTCCAAATTTCCGAACTGTAAACACTTTACCATGCAACACGTAAAAGCCCATCACGGCTCTTCACCTCGGTTCACTTCGGACCGGGGCCATTGTTGATTCAATCCTACATGCTTTACGTTCAAATCATTCCAAATTACTCATTTAATCATAACTTATATCGTTGTTAACAATCACATAACAACAACGATCAGCTGGTCAAAACAGCTAATGCAATCAGTTGGTCAAAACAGCTAATACGAACAGCTAACAGCTAACAGCTAACAGCTGATTAACAAACAAGGCCTTTATCTATAAATCATAAGCTATAAGTTATGGCTTTGTTTGATGACCAAATAAACTAGCTTATAAAATTCTTGTTCAAATAAGTTTCGTTTGGTATGACGAACGTTTTCTTAAAAAGTTTGAGCTTTGTCTCATAAGTAGAGTTGTCAAAACTAGCCGGCGGGGTGGCCGGCCTATACCTGCCATCGCGGCGGGACTGTGAAAAGTTAGCCCAACCCGCCCCCTCTACGGACTGTGGGTTCCGCGGGCTAGGCCCGCCTATTCCCTTTTTGTTTTTAATTAACTTAGAGGACTCACAATCGATTTGATCTAATTTTACATATATGGCATATAAATAGACTTAAGTCTTAAATGACATTGACAAACTCAAGTAAAAAAACTCAAAAGTTATTCAATGTAAAAATAAAATAGTAGGTCTAGCATATATGCCAACCAATAAAAATGCTCTAATATGTTTAAAAGAAAATTTAAATGAGGAATAAATGATGAGTGTTTGAGTTTGTACTTGGTCCAAAATAGACCCAAGTGGACTTGGTCTATCTCTTTTTTTTTTTTTTTTTTTTTTGCCACATAAGCTAGACCATGTCTATCTTTAATTGCATTGGTAGACATTTTTTAATAGACTAAGTCTATTTCCTATGTGGCATAGGATATTTTATTAAGAGACCACATGCATTGTAGGTGCTCTTAGGTTTGGATTGGGCCTGCAGCAAGGAACTAGTCTTTTATTGTTAAAAAAAAATTTAAAAAAAATGTTGGTGCTTATAGGAAAAAAAAATAATAAAAAGAAAAGTTTATGATTTATGACCATAGAAAACCTGCTACAAACATAAAAAAAAAAAAATAGTCTCAAAGAATCGGAGACAAGGAAACGGTGTGATGGAGACCGGGAACTTCGAGCCGAGCTTTGGTTGATGGAGACCTAGAGCAGGATAGGGCATATGGTCTCGAAGGCGGAGGTCGGCTGGAGGCAGAGGCCGGGGCAGTGTGGCGGAGGTTGGAAGCGGTTCTTGAAGGTCGAGGCCGGAGGCAAAGGCGTGGGCGGTGAGAGGCTACAAGGAGAGATTGAATCGCCGAGGATTGAGATGGGAGACGATCTCTTCTGTTGTTGTGCAACGTGTGGAGTGGAGGCGACGGGCGAGGTGAGGGTTAGGGCTTAGAGTTGTGTGTTTTTTGCATCTGACCTTCAAGAGAATAATTCAATGGTTCCGATTTAAAATCATGATTTTACTTAATCGTGGCCATCCAATTTATATAAATATTTATTTAATTTTTTTTAATTAGGCGAGCCAACCCGCGGGTTAGCCCGCCCGCTTCAGCGCGCGGCCAATGCGGGCCAACCGCGTGGGCCCGCTCCCTGGCGAGCGTTGAAAATAACCACCCATCCCGCCCCTTTTCCAGGGCAGGGTGGGCCAGTCCACGAGCCGCGGGCTGTTTTGACAGCTCTACTCATAAGCATCTTTGAGTATCTTTTCAAATAAGCTCATTGAAATTTTTATTTAACTAACTTATCAACTAATTTTACCAAACACTTTTAACATATAACTTAACTTTTCAATTGTTTAAGAACCAAATAAGCTAGCTTATAAGCTTCATTTATTCAAATAAATTTCGTTTGGTAGACTTGAAACAACACTTCATGCTTGGATGATCCTATCGTGTAATGACCTTGTCCTCAAATAGTTGCTCGTGTATGACTTGAAACAATGCTCGTGCTTGGATGCTCCTATCATGTAATGACCTTGTCCAACATCGACGGAGGCTGGCTCTGATTCACCAGCAATCAGTTACGAGCTGAGAGGTGGCCTTATGTTGAATCTTGGTGTAGTGATCGAAAATCAGACGTCACGGTTGCGGTTTGCTAAGGATGGCTTAAATCTGCCGCTAGAAAACTCGTTTTAGAATCAAGGAAGGAGGAAAATATAGAGGATGGGATATTAAAAGGTGCTGGTCGCTGGAAGGATTTAAGGAGAGAGTGGATTTTTTGAACTCAAAAACTGACTGCAAGTCTTGAGGATGGTTTGAATGGCCCTTCCTCTCTACGTAATTTGAAATTACTTGTTTAATGATAATAATAATAATCTCTACTTAATTTGAAATTACTTGTTTAATGATAATAAAAATAAAAATAATAAAAATAATAATAATAATAATAATAATAATAATAATAATAATAATAATAATAATAATAATAATAATAATAATAACTTCATTATAGATTCGGGCTCATGTGAGCATGTGGTTGCGTTGGAGGCCGTCGAGAAACTTCGACTATCAAGCGAGCCGCAACCGCACCCATACACTCTTGCTTGGATTCAGCGTGGTAATGCTGATAAAGCAAAGACTTTTTATTATTCGATTAGTCCCATACAACCTCTGCGAAGATCTGTCGACAAGTTCATCAAAATTAAAAAAAATAAAGCCTAGTTTATTTTCTTTAAAAAGAAACTTTTAATCAAAGAAAAACTCTGCTTTCTCATTCACTTTGGTTCAAGGCATTAATTTACCTGAGTAATATAGCTACTCACACGGTCACGCCACATAACGAAAGAAAAAACAGTAAAAAACTTAAGAGGAAGCCTCACCACTTCTCTAAGCTCCATCAAGAAAACGTGCATCGAGTTAATCTGAAAAGCAGAAAACGAAGGCAGAAGGAAATGTAAACCAAAAAAATCAACCATCTTGGGAGATTGTAAAATGAATGTACTTACAGATTCAGTGGTAAATGTGGTGGAGAGAATGATGAACCCTACAAATAAACAAACACAATAAGAAATGGTATAAAACCCACAACAGCAGATATGCCCTGTTGGTTGCGATGAAGTTACTTTTAAAATTTGAGGCATAATAGTGTCGAAATTGTAAGAGTTCTTCGAGAATATCTTATCCATTTACATAAAAGGCACAGGGACAATGCAAGCAAACCTTAAACAAACTTGCAAGAATATTTGCTATTCACTAAACTATTGCATGTATGACCTTTGGGGAAACATTTGCAACAACCTATGAGTGGCACAAACAAACAAGACTTCCATAAAATTGTATATATGCCCAATTACCAAAGCTTCAGAATGTTGCAAGATCTTACAGAAATGATATTAAAGCCAGATTATACCTCACTTCTTTACCAATAGGATACTGATAGGACAATAGTTCAACATATAATTTCGGGGTCCCATTTGTTTTCCCTCTGATGCTGCATTTTTCTATTCCAAAAAAAGAAACAGTCAGAGAACCAGCAACAAAAATGATTCGTTAGGGTGACATAACGTCCATTTTTTTCCTGTTACTATCCTATAAAAGCTAGCCAAAAAAGATTTAAAAGATTTCTATAATAGTTGAACAAACATTAAGGACAAAAGCTAAACAGGCCCTCGCTATTTTGAATAACATAAAGCCCCCTTGAGTAAGCAAACAAGCCAGAGAAAGCCAAAGCCATGAAATCAAAGACCAGAGCTAACTATAACAATTAAAAAGCAAATGTCCTTCCAAGATTATTATTTCACATTCGTTCATTCATCGATCTTGTTCGCAAGGGACCAAAACAAGAAGAGAGAGACATTGTAACCATATACTCAAAAGAAGATCAATTTTCACATACATACACACGGACACACACATATATAAATTATTCATATGACATCATATCTTAACATAAGTCTCCCAAATGTAGATATCAAGAGAAATGAAAAAGGCTATTCAAAGAAAAAAACTCACCCAAAAACTGAACATCTCAAAACATGGCAAAGTAAGAAACTTTTCATAACTGTCATACATTAGATTGCTTGTACTCGAGAAAAAAATGACTAGTAAGAAAACTAAAATATAAATACTCACTGTTTAGCCTCAGCCGACCGACAACAGACTATTCTTGTGGAATCTAAAGATATAATATCCACCAAATGTCGGTAACTCAAACGAGTCAATTTCGCGTGTACGAACCTTGTACACGATGCAACTGTGATTTCTGGGTGGAGGATGAAATACGAGCACCTCAGGGTAATCTAGCCAACCGACCGGAACGAACAACATCCCTTCATCTATAACGAGATTTTCTTCGCGATCTTGGAGAAACCGGTCAAACTTCCACTTTTCATCCTCCAAATCAATGCCAACTCCCTTGAGCCACTCCCCAGTTTCTGATTCCATCTGCCAAACATCCCACGAGAAATTCCCAAGGGCAACCAATACAGTTAGATACCTTCCTGTCGAGAGGTAAAACTTTCTCTTCCCTCTATGATCTCGAGAAAGTGGGACCCGCGACTCGGATATAGTTTCAGTCTCCACATTCATTGTCAAAACATTAGCAGACATATTTGTGACCCAATGCACAAAACCTCCGGTTGTCAATGGAGTATCGTTGAATAGCAGTGTCCTGCTCGTTTCAGAAAAGTGTTGGGTGCGCACGTGCCTCCAAGAGGAATCGACCCCAACAGTTAATATGGTGAATGCTTTAGCCGGCACACCACCAATTCCTCGCACATTATGACATAAGACCACTTTGTACTCCTTAGAGGCCGCCACATATGCTAAACATGAATAAAACTCCACGTAACTTTTGTCGCAAAAAGGAGGGAGGTCATAGTGTTGCTTGGTTGCAGGATTGAGGATGCACAATTTAGACTTATTATTCCATGAGCTTCCAAAAACAAGACCGTTACAGCTGGACCAAACATCGTAGCCATATTCCTTGCGGGACGTGAATTTCTCGACCCGGCCCTCCTTCATGGAGATAAAAATCAGTTCTCTAGGGAACACCAAAGAGTACAAGAGGAGCCCGGAGGTTGCACGCTGAAAGTGCGCGTGAATGAAGTCGGTTGTACGGGTCAAATGGTACCACTTGGGGCAAACAAGACCTACAGAGTCTCGAATACCATGAGCGGGTAGACGAGCAAGGATGTCCGATAACAAATCTCCGGGAAGAGACTCTAGGTTGTTTGCAAACCCAAACCTCCTCCTGAAATAATAAGATTTAGTGGGATTATCGCTGGCTACCTGCATATCGATTTGAGATTTGCAGTGATGAACTTTCTAAAGGAACTTCAATTTTCCAACAATTTTGTCTCTAATCTGAAACAATTTATTCCAAGAAACACATCTTCATCGTTTCTATCTTATATGCCCTTTTACCAATTGCTGCTGCTATCTAGAATGGATCTGGGGCGAAAAGGTGCAAACTTGGGCCAATTTTCACACTTTAAAATCCAACTAAAACAGTAAACAAGATCGATTAAGGTTCAAAAAATCATGAAAATGTATCAAAAATTGCTTACGACGACTCCAGTGGGTGATCGAGTGTTCGCGGCGAACTTCGGGTCGCTCCGGAATTCCTCGGATTGTGGATCTGAACAAAAATTGGTCATTCGCAACATGAACAATTAACGAAAGAGAAGAAAAGAACCATATAAGTTTGTAAAATGTTTTAATAAAAAATATTTAAAACGTAAAAGTTGAATGCATCTAAGATTAGATCATTGTATACATTTTAATTTAGTAACTTCACTAGCACAACAAGTGTATTGCAAAAAAAAAAAAGAAAAAACAAAAAATGTATAGAAAGAAGAAATATATAATATAAAATGAAACGGGTTGTTCGTCAACTTGAGCTTGATTAATTTACGAGCAAATATTAGCTCATTAAGTCTGGTTAGGACTCGAAAATATAATTTTTTTTGATGTAATTTAATGTAGTTCACATTTTAATTCTGACTCATTAACTGAGCTTGAACTCGAGTTCGTTTAGTTAATAACTGAACTCGATAAAAACTCGAGTATTAGAAATTTAAACTCGACTCAACTTGCTTACATCTCTACACGAGTTATCTACAACAGATGAACTAGTAAATGATAATCCCTTCTATTTTTTTTAAATGTCATTCTAGCTTTATCAATTATTTGTCAAATAAATGTTATTTTGGATATTTTCTACATATTTTTCTATTGTTACCCTCATTTAGCTAGTAAATACATTACGTCTTTTCATATTCACTCTTCATATTTTCTCAAAACATTTATCTCTATCCTCGTTAATAAGATTATTATTGATAAAAATTTTTTTCTTAATTAACGTGCAACTTCTCAAAACGACATATATTAAAAATAGGAGGTAGTAACTTTTTTTGCTTTCATATAAAGAGATGCAATGGGTCCATTATATAAATGTTTCAGTCACCAATATCATGAGATCTTATATGCAGCAATCAATAGTTGACTTCATACTAAAAAGTTTTCTTCTTTCAATGTCTTTTATGACTAATTTCCCCGGGTGAAAAAAATTCAACATATATTCCAAGAAGTGGAATATTGTAAATGTAACTAGTATCTTCACCCGTGCGATGCACGGAACATATTTATTAAAATATTTTAATAAATACATTAATATATATATATATATCATAAAAAGTAAATGACAAGTAAATAACATTATTATTGAATAGATAGTAAAAGTACAATATTATATGGTATTATAAATTTAGAAAAATTTCTCGATAGACAACATTTTTAGTAGTTTTCTTTTCCCCATTATCGTCCCACCACATATTAATATCTTCAATCCCTGTGGATTAGTGACTCGAGACACATCAACGTATAAGTGACCATGACTAATAAACACAGGTCTTTTCATGTAAAGTCCGACATGGGATAACGACTGTCTTGACTCTTGTTGATTGTCATTGCGTAAGAAAACATAAGAGTAAATTGTCTACGCTGGAACTTGAAGGGTATCCTGAGATCAGATGGAGATAGGAAAAGTCTTGGTACCAATACCTTATGTCCAACATTTGATCCTGTTAGAATCTTACATTCAAACACGTGAGTGAAAAGCTTCGGTATCACCAAGCGTGTTCCACTACACAGTCCAATCGAATGGTCAATGTTTCTCAACAACATGACAGAAGTCTCAACCTTTAAGTGCAATTAATGATTTGGAACACCAAAACATTTTATACTATTTAAGAACTTCAGAGTGTGCAGGTCATGCAAGAAATCAACACCACCATCGGATTTGAATATGAGAGAACAATACACAGATTTTGAATATGAGATTTATAGCGTGAATTACTCCTATTTTGTACTCGAGTATCTTAGTAAGTTTGAGTGTATTTTGTTAAGTATTCACCAATAATAATGCTTAAATTTTATTGACATTAATATGATTCAAGTATTTTGTTAAGCATTCAGCGACAAAATTTTAAAAATGATACACTAATTTGGCGTTGTCAACAAAACAGTCATTTTGTTGTCCCTCACGGAAAGAAAATATTTAGTTGACAATTTGGTCGGAAAAGATACATTAAGCACTCAACTTGGATAAAAAAACTGACGTGGTCAGATTAGATAATGACGTGACATTATAAATTTCCTTAATTTCCTACGTGTGATATACGTGGCGTTATGTGTCATCCTTCTCTCCAAGTACACAACTACGCTAATATAAATAAAAATAAAAATACTCGAAAAATAAATCAATACACATCAGAAAAAATAAAATAATAATAATATAAATAGAAAATAAATCCAAAAATAAAATAAAATAAAAAAAATAGAAAAAAATATATTTCGTTCTATTTTGTCAACTATATACTAATAAAATATTTAAAAAACTTATATTTTGTTAATATATATTAAAAAATAAAACAGATATTTCGTTAATATTTCGTTTAACATAAATATATTTCACTAATATATATTAAAAAATACTAAAAAAAATGAAGTTCATTAATAATAATAATTATATATAATTTATTATACTATATAATATAATACTTTGCATAATATTTTATTTATTTAATATATATAAGTATATTAAATATAAATATAAATCACAAATTTAAATTTATATTTAAATAAATTGAAATATATTTTTTAGATATATATTTTTAAAATAATTAAAATATATTTTTTAATATAAATTTATATTTTGTGATTCATATTTATATTTAATACTTATATATATTAAGTAAATAAAATTTTATGTAAAACTACTATATTAAATAATATAATTAATAATAAATTATATATAACTATTATTATTAACAAAATATTTTTTAATATATATTCGCGAATATATTTATATTTAACAAAATATTTTTTAATAACGAAATATTAACAAAGTATTTTTTATTTTTTTAATAATTTTTTATATGTATTAAAGAAATATAATTTTAAAAATATTTTATTAATATATAGTTAAGGAAATAGAACAATTTTTTTTTTTAATTTTTGGATTTTTTAAATTTTTCTATTTTTTATTTTTATTCTTATTATAATTATTGTTATTTTTTTTTGCTAATGTGTTTTTATATTTATTTATTTTTGGATTTATTTTATTTTATTTTTATTTATCTATGTGTAGTTGAGTATTTTGAGATAATGACGTCACATCACGCCACGTATATAACACGTATGAACTAAATAAAGTTATAATGCCACGTCACTATCTAATCCGGCCACGCTAGCTTTTTTATCCAAGTGGGGTGATTAATCTATCTTTTCCGACCAAATCGCCAACTACATGTTTCTTTTCCGCGAGAAACAACAAAATATCTATTTTGTTGATAACGCACAACTTGGTGTATCATTTTTGAAATTTTACCAGCATTCACCATTATCATGTATTCATCTAATAACTTAATTTAAATAGATTATTCATAATAAATATTCTTTTTAATTTGTTTTTTGGATCTATGCGTAATGTTAGAATAAACTAATACGTATGGTTATGTTAGCATAAACTAATACTGCTGCCTTAAAAAACATAGTAATGACATATGTAGAGTTCATGATATTAAATATATTTAAGGTATCAAGTGATTGAAATATGGTGACCGTAGTTGATGTTATACATTTTTAAATATATAGTAAAAGAATATTAATATATTTCCAAACAGAATTAATTGAGTAAGTTAACTTTTACTTATTATTTTCCATTCCTAAAATTTACCAAAAATAATTGAATACGAATTTAGTTATATTAATGTATTTCCCTTAATTATTTGGCATTCTTAACAAAAATAATTAACCTTACAATTACAATTACCCAACAAAATGTAGAAATGTTGCCAATTATAGTCATTGCATATCATCTATATTTAGCAATAAATTCCATCAACTCCCTCTTTATATATATATAGATGATTTGCTATTAAATATGGAATTTTTTACTAGAAAATTATAAAAAATTAAGTTGTGGAAAAAAAAAAATACACAAACAAATAAGAGTGCACCATAATAAAAAACCCGTATTCAGTGAATACGTTTTACCATTTTTTTAATTGTAAAACGTATTCATTGAATACGTTTTCTTCTGAAAAAAATTCTGAAAAAACGTATTTAAGAAATACGTTTTCTATACAATTTATACAGAAAACGTATTCCTTAAATACGTAATTTTCATTTTTGTCCACTCCCTTTTTTTTCTTTTTTTTTTTTGTCCACATGTTTTTTTATTCTTTTTTATTGGTAAAAAAAAAAATAATTTTACTATATATTTCTAAGAAGGACAAAAGAAAAAGAGAAAATATAATAAAGTTTTTTTTTTACAAAAAGTCATTAATTGAATGCTAATCACGCTAAACCCGAAAAATAAAAATTTAAAATTTTCAAATCGAATGCACCACAATTTTAATAAAAAAAAAAATGAACCGATTATTATTTTGCCATAGTAAAAATAACCAAACCGAAATATATTACACAAATTCGACTTGATTTTTATTGCATTTCGTTTCGATTTCACTAAAAAAAAAAATTGAAAAACAAACTTGAAGAGAAAAACACAACAACACATAAACTAACAAAGCCAAAACCAAATAGAAATTCTTCTCTACCAACATAACCAAACTGTACCGTATCGAACTGTACGATTCGACTCGATTTTTCATTTTCGACTCGATCTTTATCCTACCCGTGAGTCCGTGACCATTTTTTAGGATCAATGAAAAGTATCTTTTCGTCTATTGGAACCTATCATGGCCTTTTTGGAATATTGACCCATGCCCTCACCTAACTTCACTGAGAATTGAGATACTAAAAAGCAATAAACTAACACACACAAAAAAAAAAACCCGTATGAAAGAAAAGCTCAAAACATCACGCGCTGCAACTCTCCTTCCATGGTTGTTACAGATAAGGAAAAAAACAAAATTGGCTTTCGGAAAAGCGGTGGCATTAGCGTATACGTGTTTTGTTTTTTTATTTTTGTTTTTGTTTGTTTCACCCAAACCGAATTTCTAGCATCTGGGCTTGAACAAACTCGCGTAGGTTTTATTTTTTGTTTTATTTATTTATTTTTTTCCATTATTTATTGAAATGTATGTGTGCCCATTTGCGTTTTTCGCTATAAAGTTTCTGTTTTTCGCTAAAAGAATGAATTATTGTTCTGGGCTTTTGAGCAGTGCGTGAGAGGAAGTTGCAGGTGGAGGTTCTGTTTTTTTTTTTTTTTTTTT
>CACSLK010020336.1:1074058-1087230 GCA_902706635.1 Striga hermonthica
TTTTAATGATTAAGCCCGCCATTCTACGTATATGACACAAGGCCTGTATATATGTTCATACTACTATTTGAAGTTCTTTAGTGGCTATTGTGACTTCTTTATTTTTCTTTTCATTTTTTTTCTTTCTTTTTTCGTCTGTGATTTACATCATTTTTTTATATTTTGTTCATTTCTATAGTACGTTTTTGGGTTTTCTCATGAAATGCTTTTGTGTGCCAATTGAAGGTCCTTACGGCGATCGGAAATTTCTGCATATGCTCGATTGCAGTGGGAATGGTCATTGAGATTATTGTGATGTACCCAATTCAGCACCGTGCTTATCGTCCGGGAATTGATAATTTGCTTGTGCTTCTGATTGGTGGAATTCCTATTGCAATGCCAACGGTCTTATCTGTTACAATGGCAATTGGTTCACACCGTTTGTCCCAACAGGTATAATTGTATTTTGATGCTTTGGTAACTAGTTGATGCTTTCCATTCCTGGTTTTGCATTTTATTTGGTTTATGTATTATTTTCTTGCCAATTATCTATTCAGGGAGCCATTACTAAGAGAATGACAGCAATTGAAGAAATGGCTGGCATGGATGTGCTTTGCAGTGATAAAACTGGGACTCTGACATTAAATAAGCTGACAGTCGACAAAAATCTCATTGAGGTTGTTGAAATACTTTGAGCTTGCATATCTAAACTTGAATTTAGCTTTTGCAAACCTGTTTTAACTTTTGTATTTATGACTCTAGGTTTTTACAAAAGGAGTGGATGCAGATACTGTAGTTCTCATGGCTGCCCGAGCCTCTCGTCTGGAAAATCAAGATGCGATTGATGCTGCAATTGTGGGGATGTTAGCTGATCCCAAGGAGGTATGACTATATTTATTTATTCATTTTGTCTTGTTTAGCATGAAGTTGTATATAGATCTCTAATACAACAATTAGGAAACTATAGTCTCTTGTTTGGTTTACTCACTTATCATTTTGTGATTCTAACTATATATTATGTCTTTCGAACAAAAAGGCAAGGGCCGGAATTCAGGAGGTCCATTTCTTACCATTCAATCCAACTGATAAGCGCACTGCATTGACTTACATTGATCGTGAAGGTAAAATGCATCGAGCCAGCAAGGGAGCCCCTGAACAGGTTTGTCAGAACTTTTTTCATAGATAACATATTTCGGTTTTTGCTATTAAGTATATCTCTTGACCAATGAATGCCATGTTCTGTTCCTAGATACTGGACCTCGCGTACAACAAACATGAGATTGACCGAAGAGTCCATTCGGTCATTGATAAGTTTGCCGAGCGAGGACTGAGATCACTAGCGGTTGCATACCAGGTGAAGTAATAAATTAATAATAATGTTATAGTTAACCGTAAGTTTCATTTGAATTTGAAGACAGGTGTTGGTGTGGCTGAAGCTAATTATTGTTATGAATTGGCAACCATTTTTTCTTGCTCTACAGGAAGTTCCTGAAGGAAGGAAAGAGAGCCCAGGGGGTCCGTGGAAATTTTTAGGGCTCTTGCCACTTTTTGACCCTCCTAGGCATGACAGTGCTGAGACTATCAGAAGGGCTCTGAACCTGGGCGTAAATGTTAAAATGATAACTGGTACGATTATATATACCTATTTCGATTATATATACCTATTTCGGTAGGAGCTGAACTTAATCTGAAAAATAAGAGGGAAACAAAAATGGAAAAGAAATAACGTGACCAATTTCTACTAGAGAATGTCCGTTGCTTGCTTTACTATTTGTGTTTTATGCTGAACGAGTTTCGAAGTAGATAACTGTCATTCACCTTGATAAAAATAAAGCTTCAACTGCTACATCTTTGTATCATTATATGAACTTTACAGGATGCAAATATGCATTTCATTTTTCTTTTTTTCATTTTCTTCAAAAGAACAAAAAAAAAAAAAAAAAAAAAAAATAAAAATATGGCTCATGTTGGATCAATATATACCAGGTGATCAGCTAGCTATTGGAAAAGAAACGGGACGCCGCTTAGGTATGGGAACAAACATGTATCCATCATCTTCTCTATTGGGTCAGGACAAAGACGAGTCTATTGCTGCTATGCCTATCGATGAATTGATCGAGAAAGCTGATGGCTTTGCTGGTGTTTTCCCTGGTACATAATAATATTATATTTCCTACTCTTCGTTTTGCGTTCCCTTTCCCCCTTGTTGTGTCAGATTTTTTTAGAAATTTTATTTTTTTCTTCATCTCAGAGCATAAGTATGAAATTGTCAAGCGTTTGCAAGCTCGTAAACATATATGTGGTATGACTGGGGATGGGGTGAACGATGCTCCTGCCCTTAAAAAGGCTGATATTGGAATAGCTGTGGCTGATGCTACTGATGCAGCCAGAAGTGCATCTGATATCGTGCTGACCGAACCTGGTCTCAGTGTAATCATCAGTGCCGTCCTAACCAGTCGAGCAATCTTTCAGCGGATGAAAAATTACACGGTAAAAACTAAAAAGTCTTACACAAGCACACACTCCTAGATATGCCTTTACTCATAACATTCTGTTTAACTGTGCTAAAACTAGCTGCACCGATCATGCAGATATATGCCGTCTCCATCACTATTCGGATTGTGGTACGTCTTTGAGATAATTGTTTTTTTCCAAGACATAGCATAAAAGGCTGAGTTTTGTTAAATTTAGTTCAATCAATCTATCAACAAGCCGTTAAAATCCCAACGCTCGGCTGTATGGATCACATGTCGCCACCGTGCTCGATCAAAACACATATCCTCATTCAAATTTAAATATTTTATATCATTTTATATTGTTTCCTTACAAGTTTTCTTAGGTCTACCCCTCCCCTTTTAATTTGTGTTTCTAGGTCCACTAAGTTTTGTTAAATTTAGTTACTGTTGTATAATTATAATCATATTTATGGTTTATGTGATGTTCTTCACAGCTTGGATTTATGTTGCTGGCGCTCATATGGAGGTTTGATTTCCCACCTTTCATGGTTCTGATTATTGCCATACTTAATGATGGTAAGTATACTTGCACCTGCATTATATGCTCCACCATCACTTTCGCACGCCAGATAAATCTGATTCGTTCACACTTTTTTTTTCCCAGTTTCTGGACTATCTGTTTTTCTAGTTTTTCCCTGCTTCTCGTGCTTAAATTGAAAAACAATAAAATTCACTGACTTTGCAACTTGCAGGGACCATCATGACAATATCTAAGGATCGGGTAAAGCCTTCTCCTTTACCAGACAGCTGGAAGCTAGCCGAGATTTTCACAACAGGAATCGTTCTCGGAGCCTACTTGGCAATGATGACCGTCATTTTCTTCTGGGCAGCATATGATACTGACTTTTTCACTGTAAGCGCCAATATAAGTCACCTAAACGAACTTTTTGCTAATACAAGTTAATACAAGTTATTACTTATGACACTACAAATAAATTATTACATCTAGTTTAGTGGAAATAAAAAAACATAGTTTATCAGCTGCTGTACTTTATCCTAACCTTTTGTCCACAAAACTTGCAGAGAGTATTCGGAGTCAGGTCTCTCGAGCGAACAGTCAACCCAAACTTCAGAATGCTTGCCTCGGCAATATACTTGCAGGTTAGTATAGTCAGCCAGGCCCTCATTTTCGTGACCAGATCAAGAAGCTGGTCGTTCGTCGAGCGACCCGGATTTCTTCTCGTGGGGGCATTCCTTGTTGCTCAGCTAGTACGCTAACTCTTAACCCCTCGTTCAATATTTTTGTATCTAATACACATTTTATATACCTCAATAAATTCGAAGTGTGTTTTTGTTAAAATGGCAGATTGCTACACTGATTGCTGTTTATGCGAATTGGAGGTTTTGCGCAATCGAGGGGATTGGATGGGGTTGGGCCGGGGTTATATGGCTCTATAATATAGTATTCTATTTTCCATTAGATCTCATCAAATTCTTCATCCGATATGCATTGAGTGGAAAGGCCTGGGATCTTGTAATCGAGCAAAGGGTACGCTACGCAAACACCCTTTTTTTCTCGACTTAAATTTTGTGAAAAGCTTGTGTTTTAATTCCTTTTTTTAATTCTTTTTACGATTTTTTTTTTTTTTTTATAGATTGCGTTTACAAGGAAGAAGGATTTTGGTAAGGAAGATCGTGAGCTTAAGTGGGTACAAGCACAGAGGACACTTCACGGGCTTCATCCACCCGAGGCACAATACAGTGAACGCCCTGCACACAATGATCTTAACCAGATAGCTGAGGAGGCCAGGCGCCGAGCAGAGATGGCAAGGTAGAAGAACATTTATAATTTATTATTCCGTCCACTAATTATAAGAAAATACAGTTTATTCGAGACCTTTGATTCTCAGCTGTTATTTATTATATTATAATCCAACACTGTTTTAGTTCTTTAGCTAGTATAATATCGTTCGTTTTTGGCTTTATTTTTCTCCAATGCATCAAACCTTTATGAACATGTTTGTTCGATTATTTATTTATTTATTTATTTTCCTGTTGCAGGCTGAGAGAGCTGACTACACTGAAAGGCCATGTGGAATCAGTTATAAAGTTGAAGAATCTCGACATCGACACCATTCAGCAGTCGTACACAGTCTGACTTCGGACGGTCTATTTTTTATTTCCAGCATATTTTGGATGCTTTGTTGTTCGCTACTTCTTAATTTCTCATCCATGGATGTTCCGATTTTCTTTCATGTCTAGAAGGGTGCTAGGTGTATAAAATAGCAAAGTTTTGGAAAACGAAATATCCAATATCCATATCCGCGCGCCTATTATATTCGTGCTGCTGGATACGTATCTTTTTATTAGTAGGAAATTCGAGACGTTGAAAAGTTAATTAATGTATACGTTTTCTTTTCTTCGGTTTCCATATTTTCTATCTTTCGTTCACTTTGCTGCTCATTTCGCCGTGCAGTCCATGTCAGTAGATTATACAATATGTTCGATACTTTCAATATGTTACATCTGAAAGCTTTCTCTTTTCATGTAAAATGCCAATGTTTGGTCTCGAGTTGGAGTCATTTGGTCTTGTGCTGGCACGATATCTCGTTTACCCTTCGCCTGTAAACAGAATTTTGTACATTCTTATGAGGCACACCTTATCATGGCCTCTGTTAATATACAATGAAATCCTCAAAAAACTAAAAATAAGAAAGAAAAAAAAAAAAAAAAAAAAAAAAAAAAAAAAAAAAAAAAAAAAGCCAAAAAATGACTAAAAAAGCTGGAAGCTAAATAAAACTAGGAGAGCACAAACCTCGTTTTCCTACTCTAAAGCAGTTCATTTTGGAGCAAAGCAAGCAAGATAATCGTTTGTAAAATTATTGTCTAGTCTTGTAGTTAAGCTAATTTTCCATATTTGTTATCTTCCCTCAGTTCCATTTTGTGGTATGTGCATTTTTTAAAAATAGCTAGCTGATATTATTTCAAAACTTCAGTGTATACATCATTGGTTACTTATATTGCAGAGTGACCCTGCATCCTGTTATGTGAATCAGTAGCAAGCACTGTCTATTCAATGGGGATGTAGCTCAGATGGTAGAGCGCTCGCTTAGCATGCGAGAGGTACGGGGATCGATACCCCGCATCTCCATCTTTTTTTTTTTTTATTTTTTTTTATTTTTTTTTTTTATTTCAATTCATCCACCTTTTAGTATTTACTATTTAGAGTTTCTCTGAAATGTTCATCATATTCACCTTTAGATGGGCAAAATCTGAATATCTATATCACAATGGCTGGAGATTTATCTCACAAATCATCCAAAGCTCTATAATTTACATTTATACAGCAATTTTTTCCCTTAAAATTTTTTTTAACTTAGAGGTGCTATCTAGACCTCAATATCGAGGTCGACCATTCCAAATATGCATATTGCACAGGCACCTATATGTAAAATGGCTCGAATTCATTGAACCCACGTCCTCAAAATTCCGTATAATACTACTGTTGGGGCTTTACATGTTGAGTCGAGCAGTTATGTATTCATTCTGTCTGAAAACCTGTCTGAAAAATTGTATACATTTCCATTGAAGAGGAACATGCTTTATAAATATATTCTTATACAGTTAATTTAAAGGGACGCACACGCGCACACACACACACACACTGACACACACACACACACACACACAAACAAGAAAGACAATTTATGATGGCCAATTCACATAGTTGCAAGACTGCTAGCACAAAATATGAACCCGCATTCAAAACAGTTACCTTATCTAGAAAATCAAGAGTTGATATAACAGTAAAACAACCAAGTAATTCTACTTGTAATAGAGTTCATAGTGCTTCAGTAGTTGGTGGTCACAGCTAGAATAAACAAGTCAAAATTTTGAGCCTTTAAACCTCTGATACACAGGCTTTGCCTAAGAACTATATAAATCTTTTGGCACAAAAAAAATCAGTAACTAAAAAAAATTGGTCATCTATCTCATGACACTCCACTTCAAACCCCAGAAACACCAATATAAATGAGAAAGAATTTGATTGCAGAAATTATAGAGCCAATGCCAGTTAGCCAGATAATGCACAAGTTCAATAACGGCATAAATCCTCAAACTAAGAAATCAATCGTTCCAAGTTTAACGTCAATACGATTATTTCCACAAGAACCAAAATACGCTGCATAAAAAAACCCCATCCAAAGGGACCAATATCATTCTCATTAACGAATCTGAAAAAAAACGAAAAATCACCTAAAAACTCAAGGCTTCAGGGCAAGAGCCAGCCCGAACTTGGCACTTTTATCGATAGACTTTGTGTCAACCTCAGTTGAGAGGGTGATTAGCGATTTTGGTCTCCACTCGTGCTGGATCAAGGCACTCGCTCTGCCAAAGTTGTTGACTCGGGCTTTGACCGAGGTCAACGGATCAAGCGAGTGCTGAGTGCCGACTGTTATGGTGTTCTCATTGCTCGAGAAGCTGTGGGTAATCTCTGCACCCACAGCTGTGTTGGTCAGCGGGCTCACCGTGTGGTAATATGATGCACTCAGCTTATCTCCCTTATCGTTCCTAAAAGCAAGGGGAAAATAGTCGTTTAGTTATTTTTAGATTTAGGGCGCGATTGTATGTGAATCAAACATGTTTTGACCAGTTTAGTTTTGTTTTGTTTGGTTAAAGTGAATTATTTTGAATAAAGTCGATTGAGGGGATGCATTTGAGTTTGGAATTAAATAATATTTAAAATGTAAGGATTAAAGTTGATGTTATGTAAAAGGATGAGAAAGAATATTGGAAGAGATAAGTAGTTAAAATTACGTGAGTGAATGAATAGTGAATTAAAGTTGGTGTGATTTGTAAAAATGATTGATTGATATTTTTTTAATATATTTATGAAAAGTTGGACAGTTGGGTTGAGTTGAATATTAAGTTGGATGATTGGATATAAA
Source organism: Striga hermonthica (assembly GCA_902706635.1). NCBI lineage: Eukaryota > Viridiplantae > Streptophyta > Magnoliopsida > Lamiales > Orobanchaceae > Striga > Striga hermonthica. The sequence continues at coordinate 1,081,443 of CACSLK010020336.1, forward strand.
ATGACCCAACTGGTCATAACTCATATCCAATCAAGCCCTTAATTAATGTCTTTAACACTTTATAAAAAAAATGGAAACACACTTACAATGTCAAGGCAGCAATAAGATCTGCACTGGCGAAACTTGCTCCGAAATTGCATTTCGCTAAGGTACCTTCTTTGGAGTCAAAGGACACGTCACCACCAAGAGCGAGTTTGTTGTTGCCCACAACACCCGAGAAGTTAACAATGGGATTTGCGGTCAAACCAACGCTTGAGCTTAGCCCAGCATAGTCATTCAAATATTGAAGTTCAAGCTAAACAATGGTCAATGAGAAGGAAAATATTAACGAGGTAAAGTAAACAAAGAAAAAGGGGGCTTGAATGATTTCTTTCTTACCTTTCCAGACCTTTGATCGGGAATTCGTAAGCTGAAGATTGCTTTCAGGCCAGGGGCAGGCTCGTCAATTGTGAAAGTGGTGAAGAGCTGGCGTCACGTTTGGATAGACGAGTCAATTATAAGTTAAAGAGAGTAAGGAAAAAAAAAAGGCCCAATCCAGCAAATCATCGGGGCAACTTTTACTGGAACTGACAAACAAAAAAGGTAAAAAAGAATAAGTTTGCTGAGAGAGTGAACAGCAACATAGCTTACATTGGAAGCAGTATCAACTTTAATATCAGTGGTGACATTCTTGTGCTTCAGTTGAGTGTTGATATCAGCAAGAAAAATATCACCTTTCTTTGTTCCCGACGAAGTGAGAGTCTACAAAAGAAAATGCAAAATAAACAGAAACAATTGATAAAAAAATACGAAAAGATAAATTCCAGATACCACAACATCCAGTATTGGTATAGGCAAGGTAGCATCACTGTAAATTTCATGACTAGATAAATAAACATAAATTATGAAAAACGATAAGCCATGCCAATGAGCATCAACTAGTATAATTTGAACGGGAACTGATTGAGGAAGTAATAACAGGACGAAACAGATATACTGTCTAAGAGAGCAAATACATATTCCCACGACAAGCCAAAATCCAAATGTGTCATATAACTTAAGTTAAACGCAAGGCTTCCACACAACTATAACATCTAGATTCCACCCAATCATACAAAAATATTTGCTTTGAAATTCCAACCAAATGACCAAGTAGTATCACAACCTAACAAAACCAATATTTCCTTTCACATTTTTATCAGCAAATTGAACTTAGCCTCAAATAAGTTCAATACGTGCGAGCCAGCTAGGCAAACCTAAAAAATGAATTACTATATCCAACAATGCCTTCATAGACCATACGTTAGTTAAATCATACACGCACACATATAATGCTCTCTACATAGGACAAATGTAATATCAACTCAAACTTAATCTCGAGAAACACAGCTCAAATTTCATCTCCACAAACACAGAAAACTGTACCGGCACTTCACTTCCTCATAATGCAATCAATGCATAATATTTTAGTTTCAAAACAAAACCGAACGCACTAAAAAAAGAGTGAACTTAATGACACTCCAAAATACAATAGATGCACAATAAAGCAGATTGTGCTACTACAATATAACAACAGTTCACCACAACATCGGACAAAATGTCAAGAATTAAGCATGAATCATAAACATATGAGATAAAAACATACAAATAAATTCTAGCTCGAATCAAACTTTCAGATACTATTCATTCATGCATCCATCCAGGCACAACAGTAAACAAGGTCAACAAAATTTCAAAACACAAACTATTTCCAAAAAAAAATCAAAGTAAAACAGTGTCACATCCATAAAACCACCGCAAAAATCAACTTACAACTCCGGTGGGCGAGACGGTGGTGACTGTCAACTTCTGGTCGCTCTGAAAATCCCTATTCAGCAGATCTAAACCGAAAAAACAGAAATCAAAACACCAAAAAAACGAATAACAGATCGAACGATTGAAACTCAAAAGGCGATCAAATCAAAACCTCACCTCGAGCTCGCTTGCCGATATCGGAGTACAGTCCAGGTCCCTTGCCCACCATTGTTCGTCTTCGTCAGTAATTTAGAAGAAAAAACCTAGAGAGAGAAAATGTGGAGAGAGAAAAATTTATAGTATAAATTTTGCCAAGAGCCCTATTTGTGTTGGCCTCGCTTTTGGCGTGTTTTTCTCGAAAAATGCCATCCGTCGATGTGTTTGGATTGGGCTGAGATTGATTGTGGACCGTTGATGTATTTATTGGACGAGGAATAAAGGTAAATGATAGGGGTATTTTGGGGTTTGTCAAACAGTGCCGGTGTATTGTTCCTCAAGAAAATGGCAATTAAGAAAATTCAGCCTTTTCGAAGGTTAAATAGAAAGATTAAAAACACAATTAGAGAACATAACAAAGCTGGATCTAATAATCACACCAAATAAGCTTCAACATTGGGCTTGGATAAGTGGGCCAATTGGAAAGAGTCTTTTTGTTTATAACTCGTCTATTATTAGTTTACTAGTATATTCACCCGTGCGATGCACGGAACATATTTATTAAAATATTTTAATAAATACATTAATATATATATATATATCATAAAAAGTAAATGACAAATAAATAACATTATTATTGAATAGATAGTAAAAGTACAATATTATATAGTATTACAAATTCTGAAAAGCTTCTCGATAGACAACATTTTTAGTAGTTTTCTTTTCCCCATTATCGTCCCCCCACATATTAATATCTTCAATCCCTGTGGATTAGTGACTCGAGACACATCAACGTATAATTGACCAGGACTAATAAACACCAGTCTTTTCATGTAAAGTCCGACATGGAATAACGACTGCTCTTGACTTTTGTTTGATTGTCATTGCGTAAGAAAACATAAGAGTAAATTGTCTACGCTGGAACTTGAAGGGTATCTTCAGATGGAGTTAGGGAGAGTCATGGTACCAATACCTTATGTCCAGCATTTGATCTTGTTAGAATCTTACATTCAAACACGTGAGTGAAAAGCTTCGTTATCACCAAACGTGTTCCATTACACAGTCCAATTGAATGATCAATGTTTCTCAACAACATGACATGAGTCCCAATCTTTAAGTGCAATTCATGATTTGGAACACCAGAACATTTTATACTGTTTAAGAACTCCAGAGTGTGCAGGTCATGCAAGAAATCAACACCACCATCGGATTTGAATATGAGAGAACAATATAATGACACAGATTTTGAATATGAGATTTATGGCGTGAATTACTCCTATTCTGTACTCAAGTATCTTGGTAAGTTTGGGTGTGTTTTGTTAAGCATTCACCAATAATAATGCTTATTTTTATTGACATTAATATGATTCAAGTATTTTGTTAAACATTCACCGACAAAATTTCAAAAATGATACACTAAGTTGGCGTTGTCAACAAAACAAACATTTTGTTGTCCCTCACGGAAAGGAAATATTTAGTTGACAATTTGGTCGGAAAAGATACATTAATCACTCAACCTGGATAAAAAACTGACGTGGTCGGATTAGATAATGACGTGACATTATAAATTTCCTTAATTTCCTACGTGGCGTGATATGTCATCCTTCTCTCCAAGTACACAACTACGCATAGATAAATAAAAATAAAAGTAATCCAAAAATAAATAAATAAACAAATAATAAAAACACATCAAAAAAATAAAATAATAATAATAATAAAAAGAAAAAATAGAAAAAATCCAAAAATAAAAAAATAAAAAAATAGAAAAAATATATTTTGTTCTATTTTGTCAACTATATATTAATAAAATATTCAAAAAATTTATATTTTGTTAATATATATTAAAAACTAAAAAAAATATTTCGCTAATATAGTGTTTAATATAAATATATTTCACTAATATATATTAAAAAATACTAAAAAAAGAAAAATGTAGTTCATTAATAATAATAATTATATATAATTTATTATACTATCTAATATAATACTTTACATAATATTTTATTTATTTAATATATATAAGTATATTAAATATAAATATAAATTTATATTTAAATAAAATTAAAATATATTTTTTTAGATATATATTTTTGAAATAAATTAAAATAAATCTTTTAATATAAATTTATATTTTGTGATTTATATTTAATACTTATATATATTAAGTAAATAAAATTTTATGTAAACTACTATATTAGATAATATAATTAATAATAAATTATATATAATTATTATTATTAACAAAATATTTTTTTAATATATATTAGCGAATATATTTATATTTAACGAAATATTAACAAAGTATTTTTTATTTTTTTAATAAGTTTTAATATATATTAACGAATTATAAGTTTTAGACTATTTTATTAATATATAGTTAAGGAAATAGAACAAAATATATTTTTTTTATGTTTGGATTTTTTTTTTAATTTTTCTATTTTTTTATTTTTAGTATTATTATAACTATTTTTATTTTTTTTGCTGATGTGTCTTTATATTTATTTATTTTTGGATTTTTTATTTTATTTTTATTTATCTATGTGTAGTTGTGTATTCGGAGATAATGATGTCACATCACGCCACGTATATAACATGTAAGAAAATAAAGAAAGTTATAATGTCACTACCTCATTCGGCCATGCCAGCTTTTTTATTCAGGTGGGGTGATTAATATATCTTTTACTGCCAAATCGCCAACTACATGTTTCTTTTCCGCGAGGAACAACAAAATATCTATTTTGTTGACAACGTTCAACTTGGTGTATCATTTTTAAAATTTTGCCAGCATTCATCATTATCATGTATTCATCTAATAACTTAATTTAAATAGGTTATTCATAATAAATATTTTTTTTAACATGTTTTATTGGATCTATGCGTAATATTAGAATAAACTAATACGTATGGTTATGTTAGCATAAACTAATATTGTTGCCTTAAAAAATATAGTAATGACATATGTAGAGTTCATGATATTAAATATATTTAAGGTATCAAATTTTGGAATATGGTTGATGTTATATATTTTTAAATATATAGTAAAAGAATATTAATATATTTTCAAACATAATGAATTGAGTAAGTTAACTTATAATTATTATTTTCTATTCTTAAAATTTACCAAAAATAATTGAATACGAATTTAGTTATGTTAATGTATTTCCCATAATTATTTGGCATTCTTAACAAAAATAATTAACTTTACAATTATCCAACCAAATGTAGAAATGTTGCCAATTATAGTCATCGCATATCATCTATATTTAGCAATAAATTCCATCAACTCCCTCTTTATATACATATAGATTTATGGTTTTATTTTTGAATTATAGTGTAATTATAAAAATTTTTAAAATTTTTATTTAAGGTTTTTATTTTGAATTATAGTGTGTTTATAAAAAAAATTAAAATGTTTATTTATGGTTTTATTTTGAATTTTAGTGTTTTTATAAAAAAAATTATAATATATAATAACACGTACACAGACCTTGTTCGTGTTTTTCTTTGGGTTCTCTTTTGTTGAAGAGTTCATATATATGAAAATTAAAACTCAAATCTCATAACATATTGTGTTAGTAATAGTATGATTGATTGATTTTGCAATACCTAAGTCTCATAACATATTGTGTTATTAATAGTATGATCGATCAATCTTACCTTACATATTGTGTTATTAAAGGTATGATCGATCAATCTTGTAATGCCTTGTATATAGGTACCAAGTTCACTATAAGGATTTAGAAGTATACATTTGCCTTATTTATGATTGAGAGTTTGTTGAGCTCACTTGGGTTAGGCTCTTAAGTTATACAAAATGATAAGAAGATTGATGCATAACAAAACTTGTTTTTTTTTTTTT
>CACSLK010020336.1:1087251-1100357 GCA_902706635.1 Striga hermonthica
TTTTTTTTTTTTTTTTTTGTAAAATTATAAGTTAGACAATGGATATATTATTATATTTTATAAATTTGGTCATTAATAAAAAGAAACAATATAATTAAAAATTATTTTACTTTTATATGAACTGATATATAAATTGCACAAAATATAAAGAATAATATAATTTTTAATGATTATAACCATTTAACTAGTTAAAAAAAAAATATTAAAACTATCATTATTATAGAAATTGTTTGCCCAATTATCATTTCTAGTTTTACCTTTAATCAAATTATTTTCATTAATATTATTATTATCTTTCATTCAAATTTGACTTCCTTTGGAAAACAAATCAACCCCTTTTTTCCTTCAAAATAACTTCCATTCAAATTCGACTTCCTTTCAGTTTTTCATATCCATGTTTCTCAGACTACCAAGAAACAGTACCTTTTACTGCAGAAAGTAAAACATAATAATAATAAAAAAAAAGACTTCTAAACAAGAAACACAGCCTCGATATATCCATCAAATTCCTGTGGGTGACACCAATCCACTGTGATGGAACTTATAATTATAGCTTGCAGCATCCTTAGGCAGATCAATCGACTCAATCTCACGCGTACGAACACGGTACAAGATGCAATATCGACCTTTACCCGGAGCAAACACCAAAACCTCGGGAAAATTTAGCCAACCGACCGGAGTAACCCAAACACCATTCCCATCGAAAACCACCTTTTTATCACGGTCCCGAATAATCCCTTTTAACCTCTCCTCCTCCAAATAGACAATAATCGTCTTCCTCCAAACCTGCGTCTCGGGACTCATCTCCCACACGTCCCACGAGAAAAAACTCCCGAGCTTTTTGACCACAAGCGTCAAATTCTTCCCTCCCGACACTAAATACTCACTCTCCACCAAACGACCTAAAGTCACGGGAACCCTCGACTCGGTCATAACCTCGGTTTTCGCATCAAGCGTGAAAATAGTCGACCCGCCACTATACAGGACCCAATGCACGAAACCCTCGGTTATCAACGGGTTACTAATCAACAACGAAGTGTTCGTCTCACGAGTTAGACGGTCAACCTTGCCCATGTGCCTCCACGAGGTGTCGGTCCCGACAGTCAACACGGCGTACTCGTATGAAACCTCGCCACGTAAGCCTCTCGCGAATTGGGCTTGCACCACTTTGTATTCGTTAGTGGCCGCCACATTACTCAAACAAGAACCGTGCCTAAAATATCTTCGACCCAAAAACGGAGGGAGATCGAGATATTCGGTTGTCCCAGGATTCACGATGCGGAGAGTACAGGGACCGGAAGGTGAGAGCACCAAAACCAAGCCGTGAGAGCTGGCCAATATACGCAGGCCCAATTCGTGGCGCGACCGGGATAGCTCGACCCGGCCCGTTGGCCCACAGGAGATAAAAATCAAATCTTTAAGAAAAGTTGTGTTTTGTATAAGGAGCCCAGTGCGGGCACGACGAAGGTGCGTGCGTATGAAGTCACGGGAGCGGGTTAGGTGGGCCCACCTGTGGCAAACGAGCCTTGCAGAGTCATGGATATCTTGAGCCGGGAGGCGAATGAGAATGTTGAATAGCAAATCTTCGGAAAGGGACTCTGTGTTTGTCAACCGAAACCGAAACCGAAACCTCCGCCGGAAATAACTTATCGGAGTACGATTGCAGCTCGCCATCTATGTAGCAAAATAGATACAATCTTTTGTTAGGAATCTGTCTAAACTTTTTTAATGTTAAAAGAACAACATATTTCAGTTCGTCAATATACTATTCTGTTTCGGAAAAAGCTACTTGTACAATTTTTTTGTTCAACATTTCATATGTGGCATCTATGTGGCATGATGTGGATGATTGAGATGCAAATAAGTGTATAGCTAAGATTTGATTCAATGAAATCTTTAACCACTGTTGTCAACTAATATTGTCAACTATAATTGTACATATAGCATTGCCCAAGAAAGAGCTTTCTATTTATATATTTTTCATAAAAATCCAAACGAGCGCAGTTTAGCTTGAAAAATTTAAAGAAGATTTGACGAACTCCAAGGTATGCGTGATGAAATTGAAGGTACCGTCGGATAGGTCGAGTCAATAGCTTCTAAATGGTATATGATTTTTTGAAATCCGCCTCCGAGGAGGGGAAAGGTTTTGAACCAAAAATACTTAGTTTTTGAAAAGTTGGGACTAACATTGAATAAGTTGAAACTTCGAATATTTCTCCTCAAATCTTCTTTAAGTTTTTCAAGGTAAACTGCGCTCGTTTGGATTTTTATGAAAAATATATGAATCGAAAGCCATTTCTTCTCGAGGAATCCATGGTTTTCCTAGCCGCCGGCAATATAACAGCGAAGTTTCCGATTTTCCCCGGCCACCACGACTCGCCGGAAAACTATAAATAAACATGGAGTACCATAAACGAATAAACAGCTATATTTAAAACAGATCTTCCCCGGCACATCTAAAACACAAATTTGGGGAAAAAAGGCGGAAAAGTCCCCAATTTTACCCTTCCAAAACAGCGCCAAAGAGAAATGTAAGCAACGTGTATATATGGAGCTTAAACAGTAAATAAAATGAGTGAAAGTTCAAACCGCGGTGAAGAATGAAAATAACTAAGGTCTGTAAAAATCATCACAGATAGTTTGCTTACAACTCCGGCCGGCGAATTGGTGGCGACGGCGGACTCCTGGTCGCTCTCGGCTTCCATTTTGCATAAGATCTAAACAGACATGAAAATATGAGAGGAATTGAAGTGCAGAGGTTAGGGATTTGTAATTTGTGAAGTTTAGAAGTAATTTTTTGGGTAAATTGCACTTTTGATACCCAAACTAAAGTTGATTTCGGAATGTATCCGTTTTTTAACATTTACAAAATCAGTACCATACTTTCATTCAGTTAGCAACGTTAGTACCCGACCGTTAGATGCCCGTCAAATTCCCATTAGTTTTAACGGAAGTGGTCAAAATGGAGGGATTTTGTCTGCTCTTTTGGCGTCTGATAAAACTTATATATATAAGGGATATGTACCATTTATTTTCAACAATAAAGCTCTTTCGACTATTTATAAGAAAGAGGGTAAATTTCAATTTGATACCTAAAGTAATGACCATTTTAAAAGTAGTACCCAAACTTTCATTTTGTTAGCAACGTTAGTACCCAGCCGTTAACAACTAACGGGATTTTGACGGAAATCTAACGGCAGGGTACTAACGTTGCTGATGGAGTAAAAGTTTAGGTAACGATTTTACAAATATTAAAAAACGGGTACTGATTCCGAAATGGACTTTAGTTTGGGTATCAAAACTGCAATTTACCCTAATTTTTTTATTGGGTCCGTTTTTTTTTTTTTTTTTTCAGAAACGTTTACATTATATTGAACCAAATGAAAAGAGTACATAGTCCAAAAATCAAAAACTTGTAACTAGAAGAAGTAATAAAATACCTTGGATTTACAAACAACTACCAAGGTGTAGGAAAAAAAATTACTGGACAGAAATAACCCAAAAAACCAACAAAAAAACATCTCAAAACCTAACAGTCAAGAAAATACATAGGAATTCTAAACAACTAAAATCAGAAATCCCCAAAAACTACATAAACATGCCTACTGGAAGCTTACAACAAGTCCCTAGGCAATGTTACTGTAAACCCATGCAAAAAGTAAGGAAAATAAAGTAGAACATAGAACAAAAACTAAGAGAAGGAATCAAACTATATCCAGTCTCCAATAGCTCAATCAACTAACTCCTTGGCCGATAGCCACTTTTTTTCAAAGAGCCATAAGTTACGACCTTTCCAAAGTCACCACAACAAATATACTGTTAATTGTTGTCTTTGAACAAAAATTTTGGAAGCTTTGCCTTCACATATCCTGCTCCACCAACCTTTTGAATCCGAACTCAACAACATTACAACAATCCCATGAAACCGGCACCAATTTCCATACCAAGTAAGCCCTCTCACAATAAAAGAAAATATGTTCCAATGATTCAGAATCTTCGCCACATAGTCCACAACACTGATGCGGTTGAGATTTCCTCAGCCATAAATTTTTTGATGAAGGGATGGCATTGTGAAGAACTCTCCATAAGAAATGTTTCAGTTTGTGTTTAATTTTTAAAGCCCAGGTCACCTTCCACATTCGCTTCAATTGTTTCTTACTTGAGCTACTCTCAGGAGTGTCAAAGTGATTTTGAAGCAATCTAAGAGAGTTTGTATAAGCAAATCACCATTGGAATTAAAAATCCAAATCAACTTATCTGGTTGTTGTAAGTTCCGAAGAGGTATGCTGAGTATGGCCTTGGCATCCTGCTCCACAAATATGTTCCTGATTAGGCTAGCATTCCATCTTTGGCCGCTCTCATCAAAAAGTTGGTAAACCCATTCTAGGTTGTGATGGTCACAATATGCACCTGTTAGTCTGGAATTTGAGGAAGAGAAAAGCCAGAGTTCACTCCATATTCTTGTGGTTCTTTCATCTCCAATCTTCTTCCTCATACCTGCACTAAAAATTTTACCGGCTGCCACCCAACTTCGCCATAACCAGGAGTTGTTGTTCTTTACTTCAAGTTTTTCCCAAAGACCTTTCTTCATGTATCTAGCTCTGATTAATTCGCTGCACACGCTGTGAGGATTAGTGTATAGCCTCCATAGTTGCTTGGAGAGAAGAGCCATGTTGACAGCTTGAAGGTTCTTGAAACCCATGCCACCTTCATCTTTAGGGAGGGACATTAAATCCCACCTTGTCCAATGATTTTGTTTCTCCCTTCAGCATTACACCCCCACCAGAAATTTGAAGATGTGCTACCTATTTGCTTAAGAACTCCTTTAGAGATCAAGAAACAAGACATAATATAAACCGGGAGAGCATTAATGACCGAGTGAATCAAAATTTCCTTTCCAACAGGACTAAGAAAGGTATTCTTCCAGTTCAAAATCCTACTTTCAACAGCATTACGAACATACCCAAAAACATCTTTCTTGGATCTACCTATCTATATATATATAATTGTTGGCATGTAGCATTTAATAAAATATTTAATAAAATCTCTAAAATTTTCCCCCCATTTTCGGTTACAAAAATTGTCATTAATATTTTTACTTCTCACATTAATACATCTTAATGAATGTAATCATGTATGTTTCTATTATATTATATAATAATTATTGCTAATACCAACTATTAATAATTCACAATAAATATAAATTACATAAATAAACAATTGTTTCAAGTTATGTATTTTAACATCAATATTATCTTTTTCTTTTGTATCTCATAAAAAAAAAATTCTTTAAAAACAATTAGTAAATTGTTTTAATAGCATATTTAAACAACTTTAGAATCTTATAAATAATTGTTTAATAATAATATATATATATATATATATTTGCTAGCTTAGTATTTAATTTTACCTATTTAATAACACCTCTACAAATTTTCCTCTATTTTCAGTTACAAAATTTATCGTTAATATTTTTTTACTTCTCACATTAACACATCATATTAAGTGTGCTCATGTATTTTTCTATTATATTATATAATAATTATTGCTAATACCAACTAATAATAATTCACAATAAATATAAATTACATAATTACAAACAATTGTTTCAAGTTATTTATATTAACATCAATATTTTCTTTTTCTTTTGTATCTCATGAAAGAATTTCTTTAAAAACAGTTATTAAATTGTTTTAATAGCATAGTCAAACAACTTTAAAGCTTATAAAACAATTGTTTTAATAATAATAATAATAATAATAATAATAATAATAATAATAATAATAATAATAATAATAATAATAATAATCAATCTGTTATTATCTAATGATAATAAACAATTTTTCATAATAATAAAATCGTTAATTTATTTTTCCTAATAATCAATTTTTTGAGAATTTAATATTAAATTCTCAAATATTACTTACTAATATTTTATGTACATCTATGCATGTGCACAGGATATCTACTAGTTATCATAGGAAGGCCAAGATATCTAGAGCTTTGCATAATACTAATCCCACCTAGAATCCTACAAGTAGTTACTTTAATATTATCAAAAACATTACTGCTGACAAAACAAGAAGATTTATCAAAATTAACTAACTGGTCAGAATTAGCACAATAGGAGTCCAAAAGAGATTTGAGAACTAGGGCATGGCCAGGATTGGCTTTACAAAAAATAATAGCATCGTCAGCAAAAAGAAGATGGGTGACAGGGGGAGCAGATCTACAGATTTTAAGTCCAAGAGAACTACCCTCAAAACTGGCTCTTTTGGTAAGATTAGAAGGAGTTTCAGAAAGGATCAAAAAAAGGTAAGGAGATAGCGGATCTCCTTGTCGAATACCCCTAGAGGGTTTAAGGAAACCAGCTGGAGAATCATCCACTAAAAAAGAGTAAGAAGTGGAGCTAACACAAGACATGATCCAGTTGATAAAAAGTTGGCAAAATTCCATTTTTCTAATAATAGCAGACATAAAACACCATTCTACTCGAACAAAGGCCTTTGTCATATTCTGTTTAATGGCCATGAAAGCTTCTTTCCTCCCTCGACAAATTTTAATGAAATGAATACATTCATGAGCAACAAAAACATTATCGAGGATTTGTCTTCATGAGTCCGTTTCTCAATGTGAGAATCAGCACATTAGGGCTCTCCCACAAATATAAAATTCATATTATATCCATAAAAAAATATTTATGTACTGTTTAAAGTTGTTTATAAATAGTTTAATTTTTTTTTTCGTGTCTTATTTGCTTACATTATTTATAAAACTCAATGTTTTAAGTAAAAAGTTTATGATTTTCGAAAATAAAAAATATAATATATTTAAATTTGATGGATAGCTAAATTGCATAGTTTTTTAACCCGGACTGGCCCGGCGGGTCGACCGGGTCCCTGGTCGATCCGGAGCCACAATCGGTCCGGGTGGGCTATTTGAACCGAGCAACAAAGGACCCGGCCAACCCTGTCTTGACCCGGCTGATATATATTTTTTTATTTTTTTTTTTATTTTTTTTTTGTTTTTTTCAAATTAAAACTATGTATATATATTTATATGGAAATATTATCATGAGATACATATTATTAATACTTTAATGTATACATTTTATACACAAAACATTTAATTTTGTTACTCTTATGTATATTTATATGATAAAAATACTCTATATATAATTTTAAAATTAATTATCCGGTTCAGCAATTGACCCAGTGACCCGACGGTTGAACCGGTGACCTGATAACTCGGAGACCTGCCCGGGCCGGGTTTAAAAACTATGCTAAATTGAAGGGAAATCTAAAGACTTTCAAAATTAGTAAATTAATAACAAATATAATCTAATCAACCATAGTTATTATGTTAAAAAAGAAAAAAGAAAAAAACTTTAAAATAATGTTATTAATATTTATAGGGATCTTATGAACTTATTAAATATCTAAATGTAGAAAAATATTATGCTTTCATTTACAATACACAGTCCCGCTCACCTGCCCACCGTGGGCAGTGCCCACTTTTTTGTCTTATATGAAAAACGTATTCTGAGAATACGTTTTTCAATTAAATTTAATTGAAAAACGTATTCTCAGAATACGTTTTTCATATAAGACAAAAAAGTGGGCACTGCCCACGGTGGGCAGGTGAGCAGTTTCATTACACAATACAATGGCTACTTAAAGTTTCATTACTTTTTTCATACAAATGATATATTAATAATAGAAGAAACACCATTAACTGTAAATCAACTTCTATAAACGAGCTTTATATCCCAAATTAGTCATTTTACTTGGTATCATCTTGAGATTGACTACCAAGAAACAATAGCTTTTACTGCAGAAAACACAAAGGACTTCTAAACAAGAAAAACAACCTCAATATATCCATCAAATTCCTGTGGGTGACACCAATCTACTGTGATGAGCCCTATACTTATAGCTTGCAGCAGCCTTAGGCAGATCAATCGACTCAATCTCATGCGTACGAGCACAATACAAGATGCAATATCGACCTTTACCGGGAGCAAAGACCAAAACCTCCGGATAATTTATCCAACCGACCGGAAAAACGCGAACACCATTTGGATTGAAAACCACCTTTTCATCACGGGCCCGAATAAACCCTTCTAACCTCTCCCCCTCCAAATCGACCATAACTGTCTTGCTCCAAACCCGCGTCTCGGGACTCATCTCCCACACGTCCCACGACAAAAAAACTCCCGAGCCTTTTTACCACAAGCATCAAATTCTTCCCTCCCCACAATAAAAACTCGCTCTCCCCCAAATGACCTAAAGGCACGGGAACTCGTGACTCGGTCATAACCTCGGTTTTCGCATCAAGTGTCAAAATCGTATCCCCACCACTATACGGAACCCAATGCGTGAAACCCTCGGTTATCAATGGGCTACTAATCGAAAGCAAAGTCTTCGTCTCACGAGTTAGACGGTCAACCATGCCCACATGCCTCCACGAGTTGTTGGTCTCGACAGTCAACACGACGTACTCATACGAAACCGAGCCATTTTCCCCTCTCGAGAATTGGACTTGCACAACTTTGTACTCGTTTGTGGCCGCAGCATAAGTTAAACACGGACCGAGCCTAAAACATCTTCGACCGAAAAGCGGAGGGAGATCGAGATACTCGGTGGTCCCGGGATTCACGAGCCGAAGAGTATATGGATCGGAAGGTGAGGGAACCAAGTGAGAGCTGGCCCATATATGTAGGCCTGATTCGTTCCGCGACCGGGATGACTCGACCCGGCCCGGTGGCCCTCCGGAGATAAAAATCAAATCTTGAAGTGAAGTTGGGTTTTGTAAAAGGAGACCAGTTGCCGCACGGCGAAGGTTCCCGTGTACGAAGTCACGGGAGCGCGTTAGGTGGGCCCAACTTTCGATTTTCGTTCATGTTTATCGACTGTTAAAATCAACTTTACCAGAAAGCTATATATATACATGTTACAATAATCAGCCAAAGAATGAATACAAAGTATACATTTATACAAACACAACAGTCATTGATAGCTAGCTATAGCTCCAATCTACTTATTTATTTATTTAATTATTTATTTTTTGTTCGTACGTAGTTCGGAGTAAGCATTCCCAGTCGAGACGAAGGGCATTCCCTCTTTTTACAGTGCCAACAAGAAGTAGTAAGCTAGCCCGATTGGAACTGCTACAATCAAGCCGAATATAATCCTAGTGACATAATAACCGAACAAAAAACATTTAGATTTCGAAAAAAAACAGGAAAAACGAACTGTGTGTTAGTATTTGAAATAATTATTACGTATAACTATTTGATTTCGAAAACAAGTTATACTATAAGATTCTTCGAAAAGAACAAAAAAATCGAAATGTATGATAGTATTTGAAAAAATTATTATTTACCCTGTGCTCAGTATCTCCGGATGAACGTTATACTCTTTGGCAAACACAAAAGGGACAATCCCCTGTGGCAGAGCTGCCTGAAGATCACATTATTCACAAGAAAAAATGAAAAAAAAAAATAAAAAAAAATGAAGAACTAAATTTGAATGTTTCTTAATAATACTTATATGTTATGTTCACCTGCACAATTGCCACTTTCAGTAATGTCCCTCTTAGCCCAAGCGCAATCGAGGGCAGGGCCATGATAAACGGCCCGGCCACGAACTTGATGGCCATAGCTAGAACTGCTTTGCGGGTCCCACATGCGACGAGCCGTGCCTGCAAGCCCATGAAGAGGCCTTTTTCGAGAAAATATTTTTTAAGGTTATGTAACTCTTTTTACAATGTTAATGTATTCGGGAAAATAAGAACAACTTTTTTTTTTTCTATTGAGAACTTTTAAGGTTGAAACTAACCTAAGCTGAACATGGCCATCCCGAGCCCACCGTTCGAAAGCAGAGATGTCGAATTTTCGACCACGTTAGGCAATTTGACTGCGAACCTGCACTTTATTATCGAAATTGATCGTGTAATGACTCGGGATTTTGCAGGATTTGTTAATGTAATGCTAACATAAACTTGAAATTTGTAATGTGATGCTAACATAAACCTGAAATGTGTAATGTAAATGCTAACATAAACCTGAAATGCAAGGATGCCCATATTAGCCCTGCTAATGTGGCGTAAGTATTCGGATTTTTCATAAGCTTTTTCGCTACGGTCGAAAGCACGCTCGTTATTTTCCTTTTCGTTTCGCTTTTAGTAGTTTCTCCATGCTCTACTTTTCAAAAACAGAGGATTCCATATAAAAAAATATATATAAAAGCTTTTTTTATAACAACTAAAAATGAAGATAAGAGAAGAATATTGATCAAATTTCCATTTTTTCGAACCTGTTTCGTTCGTGGCAATGGCATTAACCTCGAAAAGAACTAAAAGAAGGTTGTACCAAACTAAGCTCTGGAGTACAACTATCTGTGCCAGGAGTACAACAGCTTGTTCTCCGTACATCGCCTTAACCAACGGGATGCCTAAAATCAGCGTGTTGGGCAAAGTCGAAAGTGAAAGTCCGGTTATGACCAAACTAAGACTCCCTTTGGAACTTATTTTGGCCACTAATGTTAGTACGAAAAGAGCAATAAACTTTTGCGAAAAATCGGCTAACACGAGCTTGAGGTTCATTTTGTAAGGGTCGTTTGAAGAGATGACTTGGAAGGACAAAAGCGGAATGGAAAAATTCGCGACGAACTTGTTGATGCCCGAGCATTGATCGGGCGTGAATATTTTCCATCGTTTTACGGATATGTAGGCTATGATCATGGCCACATAGAGGGGTATGATTGCAGTTATAATGTGGAAGATATTGGCTAAGGATATGAACATGATTTAAAATTTTGGAATCAGTGAAAACATATGATTATTTGGGTTTTGTTTTGTTTTGTTTTTATAAGCATTTTTTGTTGGATTGAGTCATTTAGTGTGTGTTGTTGAAGGAAAATGTTGCATGTTTTCACCTCTTTTTCAAGAGAATCTTGCTAAGGAAAATTACTGTTGTGTTGTTCTGTGATTTTGAATTGAATGGGGTTTAAGACTTAAAATTTGAGCTTTTAGTTGATGAATGATAGATTATTATTATTAATCAATCATCTGATCATTGGGAAAAAGTTTGATTCTAGTTTAATTATGGTGCTTTTTTGGTGTGATATGTTTTAAAGCCTAGTGAGTCTAGATTATATAGGCTTATTAGATATGAGAATGCTATAAAGAAAATAACTTTTATGTTTTTTACTTTTTTATTTTTAAAATTTATGTTGAGAAAGCGTATGAAAATTGTGATGGATCGACATGTTTAACTATTAAATCGCCTAACAGCAACATATGTGTTTAGGGAAATAATCTTCGTGTACCGTTTGTATTTAGCTAATGTATAGTTTTCTTTCTGGAATAATCAACAAATTATAGAGATGATGCAAATTCTTGTATGAGACAACTTAACCATTAAATATGTTAATCTGTCGTATTATGTGAACAGAACTAAATGTCATAACGTATTAGAAAATGTTAAAAAAAAGTCTGAATTTTTCATTGGGAATAGGTTATATTATATCTGTTTCAATTTAAATTGGTTGGTCTTTTTGGATCTTTTTCTATTATCCTTAATTCAACCAAATAAATCCATCATAACTCCTAATAACTTGAGAATTTGTGGCCTTTTTTTTTTTTTTTTTTTTTTTTGAGGAATAAAGAAGTGCATTAATTGCAAGGAAAGTAAGTGAGAAATCTTTAGTAACAAACAGTGAAGAAAGCATTTGCTATATATGTCAAAAGTATGAGAATAAGTGTTGTGGAGATTTGGTGTCTAAACTCTAAAGTTTGAAATTTTAGCCTGAAAAATTCAAGCTGTTTCAACTTCAAGCTCTATCAGAAATTCTATGGTGCCACATGTGACACCAATTATGGTGCCACATGTGACACCAATTATGGTGCCACAATATGATGTGGCACATTATGATTGGTGCCACAACTAACACACATCATGGTGTGGCACCAATCATAATGTGCCACATCATGTTGTGGCACAATAATATGGTGCCACATGTGGCACCATAGAATTTCTGCCTATATATTCCTATTTTTCCCCTTCACTAATGATATTGTTAAGAAATGTTACGGTCCCGTTACAGAAACATCCATTTGGGGTTTGTAACCTTTAGATTAACTATCCTATAATAGCCACATGATGATCTAACGATTACAAACCCAACGGAATGGTTCCGTAACGGGAACCATAACATTTCCCGATATTGTTATCTACATTAAATTTGCAAAATAAGTGCTTAATTAGCCACATAACAATTAGTTCAATAACTTCCACAATTTCAAGAAATATACTCATCTAATTAAATTGCCAACATTTTATCCAAATGCATGAGTTGTGAATTAGTGGACATTTACTTCTAATATTAATTATTGGATATTTTTTCATGTGTTTTGACCACTATACTTGATTTCTATCAAGATTATACATCAAGTAATTGCAGAAATTATTGGGAATATATTTGCCATATGCCCCAATAAATAAAGATGTTTTACAATCTTACATATCGATTCCCATATGTTGGCATAGTAGAAGAAAGGAATAGTTCCGGCCGAACATAGTTCTCTGATTCGACCTCAAGATATAACATAGGAATATAACAAGAAAATTAAAAAAATAAATAAATAAATAAATAAATAAATAAAGAGCGTTGGCAGTCATTACTAACCATTAGACAATCATACGTTTTCAACAATTAATTGAAACATTACTCTAAGAAACAATTTAACCAAAAGTATAACATTCATTACTAACCATTAGACAATCATACGTTTTCAACAATTAATTGAAACATTACTCTAAGAAACAATTTAACCAAAAGTATAACATTTCATAACATACGTACCATTTTTGTTAAACATTAAATGACACATTGACAAGTCCAACTCATACAAAACTTATGTAAAAAAAGTAGTGTTGTAATAAATACAAGAAACATTCGCAATTGATTTAACCACAACACAACTAAATCACTGGTTTTACTTTGTTACCAATATAAATTTAATATATTTTGTCTTGTAAAAGAGTCATTGTTGACAATTTTTGTGGCGTGCTAATAATGGACTAGATTAAAATGGTTCAACTA
>CACSLK010020336.1:1100473-1113644 GCA_902706635.1 Striga hermonthica
CCAACTTCCTTGTATAATTACAAAGATAAAGTTTGCGTGCAACTGACCCCCCAGACCCCAACCCGTTTGGAAATATACTGGGTATATTATTGTTGTATTGTTTATAACCTTGTAAAAGAGCACTTTCAAAACAAGAGAACCATTTGCATCAAGTAACCCTCATCAGCAGTGGCATAATGATGACACAATTTAAAAACATTCTCCTCTTTTAACCTGCTATTATAATAACACTATTAAACTACGGATCCTTAACAGTGAATGAGTCAATGCATGGGCCACAAGTCATACAGCTTAGTAGCAAATTGTTCGATTTCAGTCCACACCATTAGATCTCTACTCAAAACACTTGGGATGAAAAAGAAAAGCAGACAAACAATGCTTAATCACCGTCAGACTCATCAGCCGAGTCAGCATTTGCGCTCTGTGGATTCTTATTATAGTCACTGAGCTCATCCGAATAACGTTTTTTGTCCGCTCGTGCTTTTGCTTCATATGGAGCTTTCTCCTCGGGCGTCATTTTGTTCCAACGCTCGCCAAGCATTTTCCCCACGTCCGTGAACGAAATTCCCGGATTTGTCTTCCTTATATTCTGCATTAAACATTTTTAATATTTTAATTAATTTATTTTTTTTTTAAAAAAAAAGGAAAAATAAAACAGGATGCTCGAGAGAATGCAAAACCTCTCTTTCGATTTGGGAAAAGAACATAAAGGCACTAATTGCCCTCTTTGGCGCGTTTGGATCCTTCTTCTTCTTGGGTTTTTTCTTCTTTGACCCGTCATCCTCACCATCTTTGCCCTTTTTCCTGCTCGATGATGGTTTCGAAGTCGAAGGCTCCTTTTTTGTTTTCTTTTTCATAGGTGCCTGAAAATCACCATCATATATTTTATGGATCCTTTAGTTGCATAAATATTAGTGGGACTGAAATAAAGAAGATGAACAAAGTGTAAGAGGTAAAAATCTGACCTCTTTCTCCTCTCCACTGTCGCTAGCATTAGATTCTCCTCCAGAATCATCAGTCGGGGAGCCTTCATCGTCTTTCTCAGCAACAAAATCTTCATCCTGCATTGATAACAAAACATTACAGTAAACTGCATCTAAAAAAATACTTGTTATTGTTCTATATTCCTAAATTAGAAATGTCAATAGTCTAGGATCATGTGAATTCACTTTTACCACAAGTATTTATTTTTTAACTTTTCCCACACTAACTGATAAGAGCTATTCGAACAATATTTCCAAAAGCCTCCCAAAAACAACTATGTGTGTATATATATAAACCTCTTCATCACTCTCATCAGCGTCAATAGCTGCATTCTTGATTATTTCAAGATGATAATCCACAGGGTCATCGATATTATTCTGGAGAACAGCCGCAACTCCTTCGGTAGTCTGAAGGCCACCCAAATTCAAGTTCATAATCTTCAGACCTTTCTCTCTGCAATAACATTACCAGCTTTGATGCTCACTTATAGGTCTTTTAAAAGAGAAATTAAAATAAAATTACAGGCGAGAGATATATATTAACTTGACAAACGTAAAGAGATTGTGGTATTCATTTCTCTGAATATTTCGGAAAAGGTGCTCCTGCTCGGTCTTGAGCCTGATGAGAAGATCAAAGTAATGCATATTCGAACCCCCAGCAGTATGCCTCTGAAACTCCACATAGTCGATCTAAAAAAAAAAAAATCAGGTGTTAATAATTAATTCCTGGAGTTCGTAGTTTGTAAAGCCAAAAACATCATTCGTAGGCTTCTAAAACGGTGTGTAATGTAAGTATTGTACCTCCTCATGCAGAATGAGAGTGGGTGGCTTGGGTAAAAAGAAAAAGCTCTTTTCAAGTGGATAAAGAACTCCATCTTCAGCTTTAAGAGATGATTTCACGGCGTAACCATCCTGACTACTACGGAACTTCCCTGGTTTCGTAACTTTAGCACCAGACAAACCACGCAGGATTGTAATGAAGATTTCATGGATCAGTCCCTGGGATATTTGGAGACCAATCACATCAAGATTAAGTTTTAGCTTCAGTTTTCAGCGGGACGACTTCTAAAAAGGCAGTACCTATGTTAATAAGACTACATTTGTGCAAATACAAGAATTTCTTCAGTCAGATAGACATGACCAAAATAGTAAATCCACATTTCTAAAGTTAGCAACTGGGAGTATTATCTACCTTATGCTCTGGCTGGAGCTTGTCCTTGTACCTGGTATTATAAAGCTCATCACTCATTGATAAGGCGGTGTCTATCACAGCATCGGTCTCAAACTGAAATTAAAAGGGAAAAAAAATGATTGCTTGAATACTCAGAAAATTGTGCTTTAACTTTTGATGATTTTACTAATCATTACCTGCATCACAATATGGGGATACAAAGTTTGACCTTTCCTAATTGGCGGGTCAAGAGTCACAATAACAAAGGTATGAGGTTGATTAGACTGCAATAACAAAGATAATCCATCACTATACATGATGCAATCAAGTTGTCTCCTCACGAGGTTTTAGAAAACAACCGAAGCAATAGATAAAGTACAGTTTCCAAAATATATATGCACAAGACCAGTCAAACAAAATCAAAAGACTGAACAGTGATAGAGAACCTTAGGTAGCCAAAAGACACGAACGACACTGCTGTACTGAATTTTGAAGTCATTAGCTTGTCCTTGAAGACGCAAAAATGAGAGATGAAGTTCAACGCTATATCGTCCCCTAACAGAAATATCAATGTCAGACAGTCCGTTCAAAAGAGAAGAAAATAACATTTGTAACTTAAGAAAACAAGGTCCAAATGTATCCTACCTTGGGGTGAGTATGGCAATTCCATCAAAAGTAACAACAGCCTCCTCACCTCCAGCTCCAACATCTGCCACAGAGACAATCTTATCTCTGAACACCTACAAAACATAGATTTCCACAAAAAGTAGTTTAGCGACAGCAAACATGCAAACCGATATCAAGAATCAATGGGAAAATTACCTGAGCAGAAGGGTGATTTTCATCCCCGACAAATTGAGTGTTCGAATTGGGGATGTGAAAACTTATTTCCATTAACGAATCTTTCTGTAAAGCAATCATAAACTCAATAAATTGAATATTTATTATTCATAGTAGACACTGTCAGTAATTGGAAACAATTGTAACACTTCAAATTACACAGCAATAAAGGACTTACGGAGAGTAAACAAATACCTCATTGGCCCCAGTTGTGTCATCTACATGGAATTCCAAAGTTACATCATTTTTTCCTTGAAGTTGGGTTTGTGCAACATCAGCTAGTGATACCTCAAATGCTTGCTTACCACCCACCATAAAAGTAAGTGTATTCCCTGGGAAACAAAGGTGAGGCATATGAAAATAAAAATAACAAAAAGTGATTGTATAATTGAACCTTAGCAGATCAATCCTCTAGACACCCTATAAATCGTATTATTCGTAGCGTGATAAAGATGCTGAAGAAGAAAGGATTTGGGAGGAGAAAAGGGGGGATGAGTAGCAGATCATGCAATCACCACGTACATTACCATGAAGCTTTAAAATAAAAATTGCCTATATCGCATGTTATATCAGATGGTTGGCAATGTACTTTACACAAAAATTTCAACATCAATCCACCGAAGAAATACTGAGTCAAATCTAACAGCTAGAACTGTAAGATTCATCAGGCACAAATAGAAAGTTAATCAGTTATATATGAACGAATTAGCTAAGTCTAGTTGACAAAGTAGGATCATACCATTTAAATCAACCTCTCCCCAGTTTTTTCCACTAACAGAGAGCTGCTTCTCCTCCGGCGTTTTCCCAAAATTAGACTGGAAAAATGTAGAAAGGCTAGCAACATCCTGCACAACAACCATCCATGAGAACATAAGAGTGCATTAGTTTTACAAATTGAACTTACTTCATGAGAGAAATGTGACAGGAATACTCAAGAATGCAGTAATGTAATGATGAATAAGAATCTATGTGGATGAACAATTGAACATATAACATGTCTCTATCTGCTGTCTTTCCAAATTCAATTACGAGAAAGTTTGTTCAATCCATTGAAGTATTCAATATTATCCTAAAAATTTACAAAACTAATCATACAGAAGAACAGTGGAAAGAAATATGAATTACACTATCACCAGAATTTGACAAATATAAGAAACATTGCACAAAACATATGTTCACCTGATCCCGAAAACCAGTGAATTTATAGTGAAGGCCATCTTTGGTTCGAACTCCAAGTTGATTAGATCTCGGAACCTTCATCCACGTAAGCCCCATCAAATCAGATTTATCAACTTCAACAGCCTTGCCACCTCCTTGTTTCTTCCATACTATCCCGCCTGAATGGACTTTAAGTTGTCCTGGATTCTACATAATAAAGTACAAGGTTTAAACAGCTTTTCATAGAAGATACATAAAGAGACCAAACACAAATCTCACATTGTCAAGCAAATTATTACTCTGATGTCAAACTTACACAAACCTCATTTGCCATAAGCACCAACAGAAATCAACAAAGAGACCATCATTTTTCACCGCCAATACTACTTTTTAATCTTATTCCTCTTTTATTATTCATTTTATTATTCATTTTATTTTTTCTTTGCAAGTAAAGAAAACACATAAAAGTTCAATGGCACCATAAACCATGAGAACGTTGGTTACAGATTCTTCTAATAAATATCAATAGCATTCTCCCGCATCAAAAATCCTCATACACTTACAAACACTATCTTCACAACTAATACAGCTGAACAGCGTCAATTTAATTCACCAAAATCGTAGACACACTTCGAGCTTCTCATAGTCGGAAAAAAATAAAGAAAAATAAAATCCACAATAAATACACAAAAACCCTAGAAAACCAAAAATGACGCAGATTAGCAAAGAAAACAGGCAAGAAATTCGTAAGGAACGCTGCGAAATTCTCAAAGTTGAAAAAATCCAAAGAAAAAATGAAATCCACAATAAATCCACCTAAAACCCTAAAAAAATCCATTACGGCGCAGATTAACATGAACAAACGGCAGGAAAATCAGCTATTCAACAAAATAAATCCATCGCTAGGGTTAGGGTTTCATAACATCCCAAGCTAACCGGAACGAAGCCTGACAACGACCAGAAAGAAATTAATTACGAAGATAATCAGGAAACGTTAATTAGGCTTTACGTACAGTTCCGCCGCGGCCGCCGAGAGAGATACTGTTGAACGAGTGCCCGTCCGCCATTTTCAGTTATTCTACAGAAGAAAATGAAGCGTGCCGTGAGGCAGCTGGTTTATATAGAAAGGCGCAGGGGCTAATCTGACTATGTGGCGCGAAAAGAAAATGATCCACTGCGAGTCGGTGCACGATTAATTGCGGAAAGCCGGAAACTACATTAGATCAAAAATTCGCCTAATGGGGCTTGAATTTTATTTAGTGGGATTTGGCCCATTTTAGCAAGGCCCTTCACACAAGGGAGTCCAAATGGAAACCATTTGGATAGTCCAATGGGGCTTCTCTAAGCCCCTCACGCCATCCAAAAAAATAAAGTACTCATGTTGGTATCAATTTGATCGTGACTAACTAAAAAGTGACACGTGGCAAAGCAAATGGGGGCTTAAAATCTCAAAAAATATATGTATGTATACTAGATTGCTCCCGACTGTGCACAGCACAGTCGAGTCCAATTTGGTCTGTGTGAGACTTAACAAATTCGATAAAAAATACATTGCAGTTTATTTAAAATAAATGACAAGTATTAAATTTGGTTAAAAATAAATATATATTATTCATATGAAAATAAAGTTTTATAAAACATGTAGGGTACCTTAAATTTCAACCAACACCTTCAATATCTTCTTACTCTACTTCTCTCAGTATTTATGATTCTCTTCATTTACACTCAATTGCAAAAAATGAGTTCACTTGATTAGATGTTCTTACCATATGAAACAACATTTTATCAGCAACTCAATTTCGTGGCGCAATATTGACGACCAAGTATAAAATAGATTACACTAATATAAACAAGTAGTATATAATAAATTTCGTATCAAACGGTTGTTATTTTCTCCTTTCTTTCTTGTTTTAGATAAAATATTATGTATGAATCATTATCCATCATTAGTCATTTTATTTTCATTACATTTTTTTTTTCAAACAATAAACTTGAATGCAATAGAAACCTCGGAGAAAGTACAAAGATCAATAACCAACGGATTACAACAGACCTCCAATCTAGAAAAAACTCCAAAAGAGGACCTAACTGGGGAAGTTTATACAAACATCCCCTAACCTAGCCACCACGGCCATGAAAGCAACAACCAAACACGACAAACTACACACCAGCTAACTTAAAACAACAAGAAACAAAAGTTGTACATAAATCAAATATATCTTCAGCCACAACACACAAACTTGTAGTCACTACATCTGTAGCATTTAGGGACTTGACCAAGCACTTGTTCTGCATAAACACCACCACTTCTTGCCATCCCATCTCAGTTGTTTTGGTAAGCCAGGATCTGATGTTCAACAGCTCCTTCTCCATGGATCTCTGCTGCCACAATCCCATTATCTCTGACATCCAATCCCCTTAAGTTTCTGTCAGCTTCAATATCTATTTCATTACTTTCTCAAGTTATACATATTGTGCTTATGTATATATGATGTTATTATTATCAATTAAAAGGGGGAGCAAGAGATTAAATCAAAGGAGATCTCGATTAACTTAAATTTGAATTTCACTTTAGTAATTAATCAAAATGTTAAGAAACTGATAAGATGTAGGGAAATTTTCCAAAAGGAAGGGAATTTTCTTTTGTGAATAGGATTTGTAACCATGTAAAAATATGTCTGTCTATCTAAATATATCAACCTGTCTGTCTAATATTTCACGTTTTTCTTCCAAACAAAGCTCGTAAAATCCTTGGACTTTATTTTCAGTTTCTCAATCAATGAAGACACCACTCTATGGTTCACCTCTTGCAAATTATAAATATTAGTACTTAAATAAATTTCACCTTATCTACTTGTAGCTGATATTATTTGTATCCAAACAAAATGCATGCTAGTTTTGCTCTGAAGCTATGAAGCCAACCTTCTATATACAACAGGAAAATCATATCATATTCTCCGATTACTTATATAATACTAATAATATGGTATGGTTTACCTTTGTATATAGAAGCTTGTCATTTGTACTCAACAAGACCTCTCCCACAGCTCGTCATTTGTACTCCACAAGAACTTCTGACTCCTTGCGCACAAATCCTGAATTTTCACCGTAAAAAAAAAAGGTATCGCTACTAAATTGAGTGTGGACTTAATGTTTGGTGTCTTGTTTCGATTTAATCTTTTGCATGTGACAACACCCTATTAATATTGAAGCTCAATTATTAAGTTTGCAACCAAAAAAAAAAGCAAAGAGAAATTCGAATGTATAAAAAAAAAACAGAAATCCGTAGACACATTATTTATAAGTAGATTCTATTAAAAAAAACCTATTTCTAATATACAGAGAGACCTAAAGTTGAAAGCAAATAAGCTTAGATATCAAACATTCAAGATTGAACTTTGAAACCAAGTTATCTTGGAAACCTAACCAAACACACACAAATAATTTTTTTTTTAAAAAAAAAAAAAAGCAAAATCACATACATCATGTTATAAGATTTTACAGTGGAATTGGTGCTCTACAATCCTTTATGTAGAGACTTAAATGCTAAATAACTATTGAACTTCACACCAGACCTTATGTTCAATCTATCTTACGAGAATTTTTGGTCACCTAAAGTTAAAACAGAGCGCGGTAATAAACTATCTACTCTACCAGAATTTTACAAAAATCAAATGAAATCAAAGACATAAGTGAAGGGAAGACAAAAGATTATGTTGAGGATTATATGAAAAATCCTCGACAATTTTATTTTCCAACAAAATTCAGCAAGTGCCGAAAACATGCAAATAAACCCAATTCAAATACAAACCCAAGCTAACAGCATATTTAGATGTTCAAAAGAAAAACAAAGAAAGGAGAACAAAGGTACCCATAACGACAGTTGTAGTGTACAATGTCAGGACTGAGCCTGACCCTGAGATTACTTGGGCTGGTCTAAAGGATGCCCTCCCTTCACCGCTGCTTGATCTCACACCCCACCATGCCGCCACCGCACATCGAAACACTGAGCAGCCATCAGCTGCTGCTGTACAAATCAATCATCGCTATTATTTGGTAAGATTACTTTCCTACTAAATGAAAATCTATAACTCATTGGTCCCATACCAGATGAAGAAAAAAAAAAGCAGAAAAATCAGCTCGAGACGAAAACTGAAAATACCCAAATGAATATATAGGAAACATTCATAAAAAAACTCGGAAAAGACATCAGGATTTTAGAAATTTAAATCTGAAAGTCAGAGGAGAAAGATAAGATCATAAGAGACGTATGGCTGAAATGAGAACTCACAGTGGGAAGAGAGACTCAATGGCAACTCCTTCAACAAGCCTTCTTATTCTGAAAGTGGTATTTAGACCAGTATTACGCCTAGCTATTACAGTCACTTTTATAATCGAAACACGCCACTTTTCTTCCGAACATCCTGCAATAATAAAATCATGAAATGAAACAATTCAGTAGGAAAGAAAGCCCAAATACAAATAACTTTTTCAATGGAGGATATCAATCCCCACTTTCAGTTTGACAATATATCCAGGCTTTATATCAGGTATTGTTTGGTTTGATTTCACTTCCTCAATGATTTATTTATCATTTATCTGTAGTTTGGAAAGCACAGAGACTCATGTAAGGAAAATAAAACATTCTAATATATCATGAGAATTGAGGGTCAAGAATGGAACAGAAAGAGTAATGCAAAAACTAAAATTCGTACTTATATAATGTACCTGGATGTTTTATCGAGCCTCATGAATTTGATGTGCTGGGTACATACCCCTACAAATCACCAACAACAGCAAAGAAAAAATAGTTAAAATCGGGTCTGCCAGCAACACCGCCGATACAACGACGGATACATCTGTAACTGGCAACATCCATAAATCGCAACAAACACACAGCCTCTTCAAATTGAAAACATATATAGAAATAAGATCGGAAAAACTCAAAGAAAAGAAAAGAAACGACCACATACCTTTCAGTAAAGTCCCTACATGTGTATATAATCCTCGAGTCCAGTCGTGAAGTCGAATTTTATTGAAGGAAAAAAAAAAAAACACACAGAGAGAGAGGGGAAAGAAGACATGGTTGGAGAATCAGAAGGAGCGGCCTCATGGGCACCGTCTTTCTTGGACGCCATAGCCGCCAACGAAGGTGTCAGTAAATGAGAATTAAGCACACGGCCCCATGCAGTCAACTGCTGTGAGATTTTCTCCTTTGTCCTCCTAACCATTAACAATCAGCAGCTTCCCGCAGAAAAAAGACTTCAAAAACTCAAATCACAATTGAATACAAATGGCCGACAAATACGGGGATTCATATGGAATGCATCATTCAGAACTTTGGTTATGTATTATCCAAACCGTAACTTCCAATTTTTGGTGTTGGAATAACCGAATAAGCACTAAAAAGAAAAAGAAAAAGTAAAGACGGAAATACATGCAACTTTCAATTATAGCTACGTTTTTTTCTGAAGCGAGCCTGATGGTCGCCCAAGGCGGGATAGCAGCTGAATAAACATCGCGTTGGAAGAGAATTAACTGGTACTAATGAATTTTATGAGATGCAAAGATAGTGACTAAGCAGCCGACCTCTGCTTTAGATAGTGTGTCTGTCGGAGCAAAGATGTTTTATACGCGCTCCCCTTAATTTGCCCTCTTAACTATCATTATTTTCATTTAGATTTAGGTTTAAAAATTCGGAACCTCAATTAGCCTATGAGAGATATATGAATACCTTCAAGGCCGCCTGGAATGCTTGTCAGGCATGAGAAGTGGGAATCAGTCGAGCGTCGTCTGCAGGTAGAGGGCCGCCGAGATTTGTCTGAACTACGGTAGGTTTGGAGCTGCCGGAAATCTGCCGGTGTGAGTGTGAGATTTCGTGAATGAGTAGCGACAAAGAATGAGAAATGAAAGAGGGCTGAGGTGAGGTTTTACTTTTTAGGGTTCCTTCACAAGCAAGAAGACCGACTTACTGTTTGAATATGACAGAACTTAAAAAAAAATATATATATATATATATAAAAAAAAAAAAAAAATAAAGGGCATTTTGGTAAATGTAGAAAGTGTAGGCAAAAGAAAATGGCAAAGAGGAGGCAACATGTACGCCCAAGAGCTGCTCAAAACACGCCAAGTGTCGGCCATATGTGGACTCTTGTTTTTTCTTATAAGATAAGAGAAGATAGCAGATTGTCAAGTAAAATTTTGATCTGACCTTGTCCACTTCAGATGCCAACTAGGACAAATAAGAAGCACATCCTCAAAATACTGACCTGGAGTGTTGTTCACCCGGGGTGTTGTCCATCCAACCTACAGTGTTGTCTAGTTAACTAAGACCTCAAATGAGAAGCATGTCCTCAAAATACCGACCTGGGGTGTTATCCACCCGACCTGGAGTGCTATCCAGTTGACTAGGACCTCAAATGAGGAGCAGGACTTCAAAACACCAACCTGAAGTACTGTTGTCCGCCCAACTTGGGGTGTTGTCCAGTTGGCTAGGACCTCAAATGAGGAGCATGTCCTCAATATACCAACGTGGAGTGTTGTCCGCCCGACATGGGGTGTTGTAACCCCAACCTGAAGTGATGTCCACTCGACCTAGGGTGTTGTCCATTTGAATAGAACCTCAAATAAGGAGCATGTATTCGGATGTCGATTGGGCTCCTCATGTGCAAACCTGGTCCCTCATATGTCGACCTGGGCTTCAGATGCATACATGGTCCCCATATACTGACCTGGATCTTAGATACTGACATGGTCCCTCAGGTGCAGACTTGTTCCTTTAGATGCCAACTTGGCCCTCACATGCAAACATGGCCCTGAGATGCCGACATGGTCCTCCTTCAAATGCATACCTGGCTTTCAGAAGCCGACCTAGCCCATTTTCGAGCCGACTAGGTCCTCAGTTAGATCCGAGTAGAACCTAAGATGTTCAGCATCCATGTCAAAAATTTGTTCAGCATCCATGTCAAAAAAAAAATGTAGACTAGACATTTACCTACATAACACTTGTCATGTATTGATTGGTGTCTTGTATTCTTAGAGATAATACACTACAAAATAATTGCTATATTCCAACGAAAAATCCTATGGTAATATATTCCAATGGAAATTCCAACGGATATTCCAATGGTATAGCTTCCGTTGGAATGG
This sequence comes from Striga hermonthica, assembly GCA_902706635.1. Classification (NCBI taxonomy): domain Eukaryota; kingdom Viridiplantae; phylum Streptophyta; class Magnoliopsida; order Lamiales; family Orobanchaceae; genus Striga; species Striga hermonthica. The sequence goes on from CACSLK010020336.1 coordinate 1,111,775, forward strand.
TTCCAACGAAATTCCAACAGAAATATTCCGTTGGAATGTATTTTTCATTGAAATTTTAAATGAAATTTGATCGTTCCAACAGTTATATTTCCAACGGCTTTTTACCGTTGATATGCAAATTCTGTTGGAATTTTTATTTCCACCCCTGTTGGAAAATCCACTGTTGGAATCGTCAAAATCCAACAACCCAATGGAAAACTCATTCCAACGGAATATTTTTACTGGAATTTCCGTTGGAGTCCATTGAAAATTCCAACAGAAATAATAATATTGAAATACCGTTAGAATTGCCGTTTGAATAATTATTTTAGAATAGATTTCCGTTGGAATTTAATCATTTTCTTGTAGTGATATCTCATTGTTGTACATAATGAATAGTAACTTATAGTACACAAGAAGAATAATATCAAATATACTACACAATAAAAGGGTGGAAAAATTCTACCAAAAAGATGACCAACAGAAAATAGGAGAAGGATTTTCTCCCAAAAAATCAATAAAAATGAGCATCCATCTATTATCTGTATTTTATTTATTTTTCACACAAATTCGAATGGTATATTTTGGTTGATCCGAATTTTGAGGTCAACAACTCCTAACTTATTAATCACTCAATTGTGTTGTGTGTGAACAATGTTGAGACTTTTGATTCACCCCAAATACAACTAATTACATTTCATAAGGCAACTTCATAATGGTATGTGTTGTATTAAAATACATACATTATAACAATTTATAACATAAATATATATATTTTGTTCAAAAAATTATTAAGGGATTAAACTTCTTTTATAACCTAATATATCATTTTCCTCAATTTTGTGTTTATGTCCTTTACATTCTTCACACAAAATAATGATTTTTTTTTTTCACCCACACATTCAGGGGTGCTTTACAAAATATTTCACTCACATTTAATTTATAAACAAAACTTAACTCAATTTTAACTTAAGTACATTATTCTTAATATTATTCATATAATCAAATAATACAAATCAATCATTCTTACACATTACATTAACTTTAATTCACTACTCATCCACTCGCATAATTTTTACAAACTATCACTTCACATTATATATATCCTAGTTTGACATCAAATCAAAAAGCCTTGACCTATTATATCATACGGCTCGACTACGTGTGGTCTCATTTCCAATGGAAAAAAAATAGTCGTTTTCTTCTTACGAATTTATTAAAGACCCAACGAACGAAGCGAATCAAAGTAAAGTCATAGAAGTCGACTCAACTTTGTCGATCCTCTCCCTATGGATTGACCTTTGGTCGAGCTTTCCAGGCCAGGAAGAGCGAATTTTCTCACTTTTGAATTGCACCTTTCCTATCGCATCTCAGGTGTCAAAGCCAAGAGAGTCTTTCGGATCTGACCAGACTCCAATGCGAGTCTCTATCTTCGAAAGACCAACTGAAATTGCTCCTTCCACGGCAATAACTCTTTAGTCATATTGATAATACGAAAATTATGACCAAGTGGAAATGAGTGTCTTTGACACGCGGCAATAACTTTAATTATTTGTTTTAAATATTATTTTAATATAAACTCAAAATCACACTAACAACTAATCATACTATATTTTTCAATTAATCTTGATTAACAAAAAACTCATTTTGACCACAAATTAATTTGTAAACAAGCACGCCCTAGTTTTCTAGCAAAGCCTTATGATTGTGTCGGGCAAAATCATTTACCTTTATAATCTTATAATTTCCCCTTTGTATTTGGCATTTGCATAATCAACATTAATTTGTAGCACGGACAAAATATTTGAATGGAATAATGTTTAATTAACATATAGTAATTTGTGTCAATATATTCCACGTGTATGTTTTAATATTTTACTTTTTTTTTTTT
>CACSLK010020336.1:1113860-1154495 GCA_902706635.1 Striga hermonthica
ATATATATATATATTATATAATTTTTACATGTGACATAAATCCAATTGCAATATGATTTTGACGTGCCGGTCAAAATTATATTAATAATTAAAATCGACGCACCCAAACAAGTAACATTAAACTAAACCCTAAGGATAAGGTATCCATGTGGATATTTTTACTTTGATCTCATGGTAGTTGCATGCTACCCATTTGGGTAGCATTATTCAACCATCGTAAAGTAAATTCTTGTGAATAATCTCATGGAAACTGGATTTAGTGTGAAAAGTTGATAATATTGTAGATTCTAATGTAGAGTGAAAAAATAAAAAGTAAAAAAGAATTCGTATAAACATGAAATTATCTAAAATTATCATGAAATTATCTAAAATTATCGGTATAATAATTGAGCACTAATGATTTTTTTTAAAGAAAAAATAGCTGAGTCAAAAGATAAAGTTTGATTTTGTATGTTTTTCAATAAAAAAAAAAAAAATGTTGTCTATATAATGACAATAATTATAATAATAATTTATCATGCATTGCAAGCATCAATATGCAAATAAGAACAAAAAAAAGACTAGCAATAGCATGGCAGACTCATTGGACCTGATTTGCAAAATAAAAAACTCACTGGACCATTTCTCAATTGAGTTCAAAAATTAAGGAGGTGTATTTATTTTGGGAATTTTAAAGACTTAATAAGATTTTAGAAATTCTGGTATATTTAATTTAGACTTTTTAAAATTTTTAAAAATTTTGAGGTAGTCATTTAAGATTTTATAAAGTCTTACAAAAGTATGAGATATTTAACTTATTTGAGACTATAATTTGTTAAATTTTTTTAAGATTTAATAAGATTTCAAAAGAAAAAAAAAAAAATAAAATATACGATTAATAGGATGTTAGTCTTTTTTCGCTAGTGCTCGGGGTCGGTTTTAGCATTTCGTTGGGGAAGGAAAATATTTATTAATAGTATAGGTTTTCTTATTCATGTTTTGCGTCTGCTTATGTATTTGTGTTTGTGTTTGTATTTGTGTTTTAGGTTTGGGCCGTTGGCCTCGATTTACCCGAGTGTGACCTTATTATTCATTGAGATCTCATACTCGGGTATTACCCTGTTGGAGTTTTTTTTAGTTTGGTTTAGTTTTAGTTTGTGTTTGTGTTTGGTAGTCGTGTAGTCGGTTCTTTTAGTTGTTAGAGTGTTTTTATTCTATCATTGCTAGTCGGGATTCTAGGCAGTTTCTGACCTGTCCTCTCATTTTTTTAGCTGTTGGCTGTTGTGTATTCAGCCATTGGCTGTTGTGCATTCGCACATTTGTGTATTTTGATTTATAATATTATCTATCATTTTGAAAAAAAAAAAAAAAACTCAAAATCCCACCTCCACATAAGTTTCACAAGATTCCTCCAAAATCTGAAAATCTTAAGAAGTCTCAAATTTCAAAAGTTCTAATATGTCACTCGAAAATCGAAATCCCAAACGAATAATAATATAAATTAAACAATAATTTGTGCTCACATTTGTAGTCATTAAAAAACTGTTTTACTTTTCAAAAATCTCCATTGGCTCTTAAAATATAAAATATTTGGGAGGTTTTATTGTTGTATCACCTATGTGTGCGAGTGTGTGTGTGTGATTCACTAACAAAATATCCAACAAGGATAGTATCTTCACTCACTGGTAGGGTCGAATTCACCCTAAAATACTACTAAAAAAAATAATAATTTTTAACAATAAATGTAGAAGCTTGTTTTTATCTATAAAACTTCTCCATTTTAATCTACTTTATTTCGCTTGACGTCCCTTAAGTAAGGTTTCGGATTCGATTCCTTGTGGATACAAAAAACCCTTGTTGGGAGACTCACCCACCACTGACAGGTGTGCGACTCGGGTCGATCAACAGATCAATCGGGATATAACTCTGGATATCATGGCTGGCTAAAAAAAAAGAAAAACAAATGTGAAGAACTATGTATATTTTAGTTAACAAACGCTTATTGATGAGTTTTCTACTAACCGGTTCGATGATGCACAAACGGGTTTTAGATCTTAACCAATTTAGTTGACCATAAAGAGAAACAATGTAGGATGGTATAACGCTTTCTTGTTACGGACAATGTGACTATTTTTGTTGATCCAACAGTAAACAAACAATGCATTCGCCAGTAGGACCAAATGCTACCAAAGTTAGACTGGTCATATGTTTTAGTTTTGAGACAAAAGTAATTGTAGAGACATGAGGTTGGCCAAATCTAAACTATACCAAATTCTATTTTCTACTTGTATATTATTATATTATTATTATTTATATTATTTTTAAAGTACGACATTTCAAATGAATGTACTTCACATGTATAAAAACAGTATATGCCCACTTAAAAAATATTAATTTATCTCTTTTTCACTCAATTAGATTTTATTATTAAATTTTATTTATATATACAAATGAGTTCACAAAGATTATAGCAACTTTTCTCAATTAAATTTACTATCCATTACTTTTACATTGCATGTAGAGTTGTTATTCGAGCCGAACTGTACGAAAACACATCTTAGTTTGGCTCGTAAAAACTCGAGTTCGGCTTGTTTATTTACTTTATCGGACCCAACTCGAAAAATTATCGAGCAAACGAGACAATCAAGCATGTTCGCAAACAACTTAATTTTTTTTATGAGTTCTTTTAAACGAAAAAATTAGTCAAACTTGCTTGCTAACGAATATTTAATATATATATATATATATATATATATATATATATATATATATTAAATGTTCGTTAGCAAGCAAGTTTCCTACCCGGCTCGATTCCGAATTAGTCTGTTCCCCTGTGGATCCGAAAATCGGAAGGTCCATGTACTAAATATATATATATATATATATTCATAATGATAGATCTCATTAATAACACATAATTACAAGTGGCTAACTAACCGAATAAGTGTGGGTGAATTCAAAACTGAGGCCTACCTAAAGGTAACCTAGAATCTACAACACAAACAGAAAACACTCAAACAAACTACAAAGACTCCCACAAGTGAAGAATAAAAATTCTCAAACAAAAAAACACACACTCTTAAAAGGAGAATAAACACTACAACAAAGACACACATTCACAACATAAACACAGAACCAAAAAACACAACCAAACAACCAACAATATCTACGATAAAGCCTTCCCAGACCGCCAACAGATGCTGCGAACAATCAACATGAGCCAGGCACCCGATCACATAAATTAAGACAAGCAAGACAACAACCCGAGAAGCAGATTACGATACTCTCTTAACTAACTAAAAAAGAGTTGGCTAACTACATCTATCTAACTCCTGAGCCAAGTCCCACTCCCCTGTGGCTCCCGAACGAAAAAACACGTGGAGGCTTGCCCCTCAACCTTCCCCCAAACAACCTCGATCGCCTCGACACAAGACGCACAAGACAACCCCTCACCGGCTCCTAACCCCAGGGAAGTCGGACAAGGCACGCCGACCCAAGCCCCCATCTGCTACCAGCGGTGAACAACGCCGACTTTTCACTCTCCACCGCCCAAACTGCCGAACAACCCCGCCACAACCATCGTTGCAGGAAGAAGTGTTGCAAGGGATCGACAATCCGGGACAAGACGTAGAGAAAGGGATGCCCTCACGTCGGTTGAATTGAAGCAGATGGCTGAAAAGGAGGCGGCGAAGTGAAAGAAGGGTTTGTTTCAGTCAAGGACAATATAAGAAAAATCGCTTAAAGAGAGGGAAAAAAAGCGAAAAGGGAGATGGCCCGAACATTTAATGTTTTCAAACAACTCGTTTAAAATTTACATCTACTAACTGAACACGTGATTGAACACGAAATACTCGACTCGACTCGACTCACTCGGAGCTTATATTGTATGATTACTTGCTTTATAAGATATAACTAAAGTGGAGTTTTCCTAATTCCACGAGGGGCAAATTGGGTGGAAAGTCGGCCAAGTTGAAAAAGAATCAAACAAAATAATAAATAAAAAAAGAGATAAATAAAAAGTGAGATAAAAAATCCGCTCTTGTCAACAGCCCACTGGAACTAACAAACCAGGCACACGGTTTTCTCGTTCTGCTCATTTGATAACAAACTGTATATAACATAAGAACCCCACCCGACAAACCCCACCCAGATCAACTTCTATTTTCATTCAAATGTGGAAAAAGAGAAACAAAATCACACATTTTTATCACTCTTTTCATCCCCATGTCCAGAAACTGCTGATTATTACACAGTTTTAGTATAGAAATAGAAAAAAATTCCATCTTTTTCTTGACAGTTCTCTTGAATTCTCCTGTTTTTTTTTTTTACTGGGTTGGGAAAAAGATTGAATCTTGACACCTTTTTAGCAATTTTTTTAACTTATTGGAGATTTTCACTTGGGCCCGGATCAGATTATCGTTGTAGCTGGAAAATATCTGTACGGATTTGGGTTTTGTGTACTTTCCTGTTCTATCACTATCAAGAACATATTTTTCTTCCTTAATGGGGATCGAGCAGAACAGGGGTTGTGGGAAAAATAAGGTTAGTAACGAATCAAGGAAAAACAAGCGGCGACAAAGGAAATCTTCACAGGTTCAGCGGCTGTACGAGGTTTGCAAGGAGGTTTTTGCTGATTGTGGGCCGGGAATCGTCCCCACACCTGACAAAGTGGAAAAACTTGCAGCCGTTTTGGGTACTGATTGATCTTTTTATTCAATGCCCCCTTTTGTTTTTTTCTAGTTGTTTGTGTTTATGTGAATTTGAATTCTTTGGGTAAACTTAAAAATTATGCCTTGAAACCAACCGGGGTTGGCTCAAGTGGTTAATCGATGTCTCTTAAGCAAGGTTTAAGGTTCGAGTCTTTGTGGATGCAGAAAACCCTTGTTGGGAGACTCACCCACCAACCACTGTCAGGTGTGGGTCTCGGGTCGACTAACGGATTAGTCGGGGCATAGCTCCGGATACTGTGGCTGGCTAACAAAAAAAAAAAATTATGCCTATGGCATTTGAGTGAATGGTTTATAATTTTTTTCTATCTTTTTTTTTTCAGTGTGGGATGAGTAACTTGTTTCTAGCTGTTTCTCAACTTGCTGTTGGCCATAAGTTTCTCTTTTTTATTCTTATATTTTGAAAGTTATGAAAATGTGGTAATAAGCCCGAATTTAGCACAAGGTACAACCCCTGCAAGCTCTAGCAGTGCTTGACTGATTGATTTAAGATTCTATTTTTTGTCTGGGTATCAGCTTTTTGGGTGCTTGAGTTAACTATGAGATTCAATACATGTTTGATTCACATATGTTTGTTTTGGCCCCTTAAATTAGCATGCCATTGCCCGTATTTCGGAACTTACCGGTTTTCCTCTTAACCGAGCCATTCAATTTACTTTCTGCATGCAGTGCTGGTAGTAATTCGAGCAGTTCTTCTGCATTTATGATTTAACTCATTCAATTTTATAACAACTGAATAATTTGAAAATCTCTTCTTTTGCTGTTTCATTTATGATCACATTTCACTCTTTCTAAACAAATGACTTATTGTGTTTGGCAATGAGAATAATATTGATGTTATTATTATGGAGAAATAAATGCACATAAGGCACGATATGACTATGAAATGATCCATCATGTTTAAGTCTTTGTTTCAAATTTTCAAAAAAATTTAATCCATGCAGATGGGATGACCCAAGCTGATGTGGGCCTACGACCCGATATGCCGTTTTTCAGCAGCAAACGAGGCCCGATCATAACATACTTGCAACTCCATGAATGTGACCAATTCTCGGTATGTAACTAAAGAATTCTCCCTAGTCCAAAAGGACCCTTTTTATTTCTTGTGACTTCATTTTGAATCTTGCAAATACTTCTGCAGATCGGAATCTTTTGCTTGCCCCCAACAAGTGTTATCCCACTTCACAACCATCCCGGGATGACCGTTTTTAGCAAGCTACTATTTGGGACCATGCACATTAAGTCTTGTGACTGGTCGAGTGAAGTTGACAAAAACCCGAACATCACAACTACAACAAATGGTAATAATCCGAAGAGTATCTTCTCGTTGAAACTAATGTTCGTTATTTTACTTTGATTAGTCGGGACAATGTGATATGCAGGTCATTTCTTTGTGTTATTTGATAACAAAATGGACTTTTATTTTCTATGGTGGCATTCAGACTATGTTTGGTTACAAAATAAGTTAGCTTATAGCTTATTGGTTAGCTTATAAGTTTAGTGTATTCAAATAAGCTTCGTTTGGTAGGGCGAGTTTTTTTTTAGTAGGAGCCCAAAGTTTTGTAGTGTTAAAGATTCTGAATAGATGGATCTTGATATAATTATACAATATTTTCAAGTGAATGTAAGATGAAAGCTAGGGACTTCACCTACTACTAGTTAAGGGCCTAATCATAGTTTTTGATTTTGGTTTTGTTGTTTTCTAGTTCTACTGTTCTTAAACATGCTATTTGCCCCCGCTAGCGGTTAACTTCTAGCACGCCTATAACTTAATCATTTTCAAATCCCACTATAGGATTATGACATCTTGTCTCAAACTACTACTTCCTTGACCAAGACTTACTGATATATATATATATAAATTTAGTTTTGGGTTGTAAACTTGTAATATGAATAGTAACAATTATTTTTCAAAATTGTAAAATCTTTTATTTCCCTTCTGTTTTGCAGGATTGAGATTGGTGAAGATTAAGGTTGACTCGGAGTTCACGGCCCCTTGCAAGACTTCGATCTTATACCCCACAGAAGGTGGCAACATGCACCGATTTACTGCCAAGTCAGCATGTGCGGTGCTCGATGTGCTTGGCCCTCCATATTGCGATCCTGATGGCCGCCATTGTCAGTATTATTCCGAGTTTCGGTTCGCTAGCTTCTCAGGTATCCGAACAATAACTCAGTCGCATGTGTTCGATTATTTTTGGGGTTGGATATAAGATGTTTTGATTTTGTTTGGAATTTTTTGGTTTGGTACGTTAATTTTGAAAAAACAAATATATTGTTGGTTGTTAGTGGCCATTTGAGTTTATATTAAAATAATATTTAAAAATAAAATAAGTAAAGTTCATTTGATGTAAAAGTAGGAGATAAATGATGTGAAGTGATGGTTAGTATAGTGAGATTGAGTTATATTTGAGTTACAAAAAGTGATTAGTTAAAAAATGATTGAATTTTTTTAAAAAAAAAAAATGTTTTTTTTTTGGGGTAATTTTTTTTGTTTTTTTGTTTTTGGGTAACAGGAGAAAACGAGAACGAGAAAGAAGGCTATGCGTGGCTCAAGGAGAGGGAAAAACCGGAAGATCATATTGTCGTTGGAGTACCGTATAACGGACCAAAGATCGTGAAAAAGTGATTAGTGAATGAAGAGAGGCAAATTTGCAGATTTTAAATAGGGGCTTCTGTTGCTTACATTCCATTTTTTGTTATCCATGGTGGTTTCTGTTTTTTTTTTTTTTTTTTTTTTTTTTTTTTTTTTTTTTTGGGCAGTTCTTCCCATTTAAAGGGTGATGTACATATTTTTCGAACAGTTAAAGAAAGAAATAAGTACGTACCTACTTAGGTTACGATTTGCACACGAGAGTAATTTCAAGTGCATCATCAAATGATTTTGTGAGAGCCAACTTTTTTTCTTTTTTTTTTATATTTATTTTCTTGATTGTGACGAATCTTAAATGGGGGGATATAGACGGTGACCTGCAAAATTCAACTTCGAATTCAATATTATAATGTTGTTTTGATTCACATCAGTTTTGGGGTGCAAACCAAACAAGTTGATCGCCGGCTCCAAATCGAGTTTAGTTGAGCATGCTCTTTAGATTGAATTAACCGAGCATGAGTCGAGCTCGAGCACCTCAAATTGAGTATATGTCTAATAAACCTAAATAGCATTGACTTGAGCATGCTCTCGAGATCGAATTTAACCGAGGATGAATCGAGCTCGAGCATCTCAAACTCGATCATAAGTCTAATTAACCTAAACACTTACAGCTCAATTTAAGCCAAAACTCGAGTCAAATTCAGAGAAAAGTTTATTTGGATTGAAATTTGTATATATGTGTGTGTGTGTGTGTGTGTATTTGGGGTAAGCTTAGAGCTGTAAACGAGCCGAGTGGAGCTCGAGCTCTTAATGAGCCCAGCTTGGCTCGGCTCGGCTCGTTAAATAAACGAGCTAAAATTCGAGCTCGAGTTCTTAACGAGCCAAGCCAAGCTCGGCTCGTTAATAAACGAGCTAAAATTCGATCTCGAGCTCGGCTTGTTAAAGTCTCGAGCTCGAACTTTAACGAGCCGAACTATAAAAAATTATATAAAAATTCTATTTTCGAGCCGAGATCGACTCCTTAACCAATAGACTTTAAATGAGCTCGAGCTCGCCGTTAAGGCTTTGAACTCGAGCCGAGCAGAACCAGACTCGTTTAATTTAACAGCACTCATCTACATGAAATAATTGGGCAACATTGTCTGAAAGGCTTTCATATTGCCACAAAGAAGCAAAACAAATTATTTCCCAAAAAAAAAAAGAACGTTATGAATGTTGTTCAACACAATTCCATTTCTACGGTGATAAACAACATTTAAGCTCACAAGAATTTTTTTTTCACGAACCTTTGAGTAGCTCATGGAAAGCCTCCTGCGGTATGTCCACTGAGCCAACACGTTTCATTCGTTTCTTTCCTTCCTTTTGTTTTTCCAACAACTTTCTTTTCCTGGTAACATCGCCTCCATAACATTTAGCAAGAACGTTCTTTCTCATAGCCGAAACACTGAAAAAAAAAAAAACGAAAAAAATGTTAACCAAATGAGAAAAACAAATATCAGGTTGGTTAATCTTGGCAGCCTTTTAAAGCTGTGTTTGGTAAGCATATAAGCTAGACATAGTTTATTTGATTAGCTTATAAGCTTCATGTATTTAAATAAGTTTCGTTTGTTAGGACGACTTTTTTTTAAATCTTCGCGTAGTTTTTCAAATAAGCCAACTGAAATTTTTCAGCTAGCTTATTAGCTAAATTTACCAAACGCTTTTATTATATAAGCTAGTTTTTCAGCTATAAGTCATAAGGTATAAGCTATAAGCTCGAAATTCACTTAAAAACTCTAAGTTAGCTTACCAACTAGGTTTACCAAAGATAATGCAAACGGCTGTGAAGACTTACGTTTCCCTGGCAATGATCTTTGCTCCGATAGCAGCTTGTATCGTAATCTCAAACATTTGCCTGTTTACTAAGGGAATCAACAAAAGCCAACAAATATACTAATAAACGAAAAATGAAAAAATAAAATGCTAAATGAATCAGTGTACCTATCTATGAACTTTTTAAGCTTATCCACGAGTTCACGACCCACACGTTGTGCCTTCAATCTGTGAACTATAGTCGCCATAGCATCCACGGGTTGACCATTTAATAAAATATCGAGTTTGACTAAATCTGAGGCCTGATAGCTGTTATTAAGAAAAACAATTGTATGTCGCACAGTGATTAGTTAGCTATCGACATATGTTTTTGCATATTTGGAGTGGGTAAAGGGAAAAAAAAAAGATGGAAATCTTACTCTGACTCCTCGTAATCAAATGATGCATATCCTGAAGTTATACTCTTCAACTCATTGTAAAAGTCGACAACAATTTCCCTCAATGGTAATCGATACTTCATGAGTACTCTTTGACTGGAACACAAGATTTATTATAATAATATATTTCAAAACCATTAATATATTATTGTTTTTATTCTTCGGTCAAAATTTGAAAAATGGATAGTCACCTGTCAATGAACGAGTACTCTAGTTGCTCCCCTCGTCGTTCGGAACAAAGGGTGATGATGGAGCCCACGTACCTTCAAGTAAAACCCAATTGTAACTTGCAGTTTGCACGAAGTGAATATTTTTTATTTCTCTGAATAAAATGGAAACATATTAAACTTGAGGGCATTGCAGAGATTGAGAGCTTACTCACTAGGAATTATAATAGTTGCTAATACAGTGGGTTCCCAGCATGTAGTTACTCGTTGTTTAGGATTTGAAGGCAGCATGGCAGGATTCTGAACATGTACTTTGCTATTATAAAGACATAAAATCACCAGTCGTCATTAAAGTAATTCAAAACAAAAAAAGAGAGAGAGAAGATGAAACTAAATGGGTGGAATTAAGCCACACACCTCCCATCTGCAAATTCAAAGGTGTAAGGGACAGTGGGAACAGTAGAAATCACATGAGCTCCGTGTTCCTGTTTTTTTTTTTTAAAGTGAAAATACAAACTCGACTAAAAAATGTATATTCATTTCAGTGAAGGCATTTGAGGAAATAACAAGCCGGCTAAAGAAAATTTCATGGTCCATGCTGATATTTCAATCTAGAAACACTTGAACTAAATACATTCAAATTACATCATTGTTTGCGTCTGTTATGGCTCCATAGCAACTCAAGGAACCTTGATCTTGTTATAATTTTTATTAATGTTATAGGCCAAACATAAGTCATTTGACCAACATCAATCGTCAAAAATTTCCATAAAAGCATGAAACATATTCATTACGTAGGTCATAAAATGCTGTAAGATTCGGATGTCAGCTTATTCACTAAATATTTAATATCCTTCCCTTTTCTCCATTAGAATAAGAATCAGATGATGGTCAAACATCATGTTACTAAAAGATTAATGTTGAAAAGTGGAAATGGGTTATCAGTTTTGCTTTCTGACCAACAGCTATTAAAAGATTTAACAGAATAAACCTGTTCAAGCCGCTGATGAAAAACATCCATATGCAGTAAGCCCAAGAACCCACATCTGCCGTACATTAGAAACCATAAAAACACGACACACAAAACACTGAATTTCACCAATAGGAACAAAGATAATCCTCACCTAAAGCCCAACCCAAGTGCCGTGCTACTCTCCTTTGTAACAGATACACTCGCATCATTGCAAGTGAGCTTCTCAATGGCATTACTAAGTGCTTCAAAATCAGACCCATCAGCCGGGTAGAGCCCCGAAAACACCATATGCTTCACCGGCTTGAAACCTTCCAAAATCAAGAACCAAAAGAAAGTTTCGGGAAAGAAAAAAAAAAAGCAAAGGAAAAAAACAAGGAAATAGCACTAAATATTTCGTAACACAATAAAGAATGCCAAAACTGCATTTTTTGTCCTGCTAGGTAAACAACATAGCAATTTCAGTCCCAAGGTTCCGAAATTTTGTTTTTGGTTTTGTGATTTAATATTTTGCTACAAAATTGCAACGAATTCCCAGATTTTCGGTTAGCAATTCAAGTCTGTAATTTAAAAGTTTGTTGCAATTTCAGTCATGCAATTTAAATTGCTATTTTCGATTAGCAATTCAAGTCCTGTAATTTAAAATTTTGTTGCGATTTCAGTCTTCAAAGTACTAATGTACTTAATTGTAGCAAAATAATAAATCATAGGACTAAAAGGCAAAATGTTTGAATCTTGGGACTGAAATTGCTATGACGTCAAACCAACAAGACTAAAATTGCATTATAGCCATAAAGAAAAATATCATTTTACCTGGAAGGGGATCCACACTGCTTCGTGTTTGATACAGAGTATCCCCAACACGCGCTTCTTTAGTCGAGCGCATGCCAGTTACAACGTACCCGACCTGACCCGTCAAAAGGATACCTGTCTGTGTAAGCTCAGGGTGCATAATTCCAACATCCAAAACCTCGTACGACTGACCAGTTGCAGCTGATGATATCTTCTCTCCTTTCCTTAAAGCCCCATCAACAACCGCCACGTGGCAGATCACACCTTTGTACTCGTCATAATACGAGTCCAGCAAAAGCATGCGTAAAGGCGAATCGCTTTTTCCAGGGGGAGATGGTATTCGCTCTATGACAGCTGGAAGGACATGCTCGAGTCCCCGGCCTGTCTTGGCCGAAGTCAAAAGGGCCTCGTTCGGGTCAAGGTCGAAAATTGATTTTAGCTGCTCTTTCACGCGCTCAGGATCGGCCGTGGGCTGGTCTATTTTGTTTATGACGGGGATCACCGTTAGGTTTGCTTCGAAGGCGAGGTAGAAATTCGCGACGGTTTGTGCTTGCACGCCTTGGGCCGCATCAACTACGAGGAGGACACCTTGGCATGCAGCGAGGGATCTCGAGACTTCATAGCTAAAATCTACATGTCCGGGCGTGTCAATAAGGTTCAGCAGGAAATTCGTGTCGGCTCCATGGAAATTGTGGCGGTGGAACATGGTGGCCGTTTGGGCCTTGACGGTTATTCCTCGTTCTCTCTCCACCTACGAAAAACAAAAGAAGAGCATCTCTTTTCCATTTAACTCCTCAAAATATACAATTTGTAATACTTCTCTTTTGCAAAGTTTAACTGATATGATTTTCATTGTCTCCAAAAGTAAGAGCATCTCTAGTGGCATTTTGATTGCTCCATTTTGTTGCCACATCGCACAAATTATGCTATGTAACATGAAAAATGCCTAAGAGCATCTCCAGGATTGTTCTATTTTGTTGCCACATGGCACAAAAAAATCTATATCGCATAAAAAAAAAAAAAAATTAAAAGTCTTTCTAGATGTAGAAGTACTTCTAAACAACTTCTATTATATATATTATATAATTATTCAAATTTTTTCTCTTCTCCAACCAATTATAATTTTACACATATCAAATTAAACCATCTTTAATATTAACTATTAGAGTCATAATTTAATAATCTCCTTCCTCCATGCCATACAACACAAAATGGACAATATCCATTAAAGATGCTCTAAAAGTCTTCTAGATGTAGAAGTCATTCTATACAACTTCTATTATATATTACATTATAGTTAATTTATCTCTCCTCTCCAACCAATTACAACTTTATACATCACATGATATCACAATTAACATTAATCATAGGAGACATAATTTTTAAATTTCCTTCCTCCATGCCATACAACACAAAATGAACAATGGGCAATGTTCCATTGGAAACGCTCTAATCCAATAAAAACTTAAACGAAACCGCATTGCGTACTTCCCAGAGGTAAAATATGATAAATGTAAAACAGTTCAATTATAATTCCACTATTAGTACATAATTCTACCCAAAATAATTTTCAAAAACACAATCAAGCTGAACACAGCATTGTTCGCGTGCAATCATCACTTAAAGCATATACCCATCAACAAAATCTCATCTTCTGTACCAATGCTATACAAGAAATACAGAATTATTATCAATCGTTAAAAGAACAAATAATAAAAACGCACCTGCAATTTGTCCAAATACTGCGGCTGCCCATGGCCTTTCCGAATGGTTCCGGTGAGCTCCAAAAGCCGGTCGGCGAGCGTCGATTTCCCATGGTCAACGTGCGCGATTATGGAGAAGTTGCGAATTTTATCCGAGGGGTATTGGCTCAAATCAATGCTAGGATCTTCCCTAAAATGCGACGCGTAAAATGCGCATTGAGTCCAGCTCAGGAATGGATTCAGATACGGCTTTTGATTGATGAAAAATGAAGTGTGAAAAGCTCTCTGTGATCTTAGGGTTTTTGATGCTCTGTATAATGAAGACATCTTGTGGGGGAGCTCACTGAGCAGTGGGGGTTTAAATTAGGGTTTATGTTTGGCAATTTGGGTGAAATTTGTTTGCCGTGTACTCGCAAAACACGTTTTATCGGACCAATGGAACAAGAGGTCGCTACTGCTAATGCCTCGCACAATAAAAATAACCCCGATCTTGTGCACATGCACAGAGGGAAACAAAAATTTATATATTATATGTACGTATATAATATTTGAAAATTTATATTAGATAAAGTGTGCATTACAATTTAAATTTTTGACTATATGTAAATGTATAATATAAATATAAATTATAATGCACAATGGAAATATTAGCTATAAAATAATTTAATATTATAGTTTTTTAAATACAAGACCCGAAAGACGAGTAAACTATCGAATCGGGGTGTGAAAGATTTTTTTTCTCAATTCAGGACCTAAATGTAATAAAACTATCAAATTAAGTCTTAGAATTAACAAAACTCGAAACATTATTAAATTGAGAGTTTTTTTTTTAAAAAAAAAAAGATTGGTGCTTACTCACATAAAATAATAAGTAAACATTGACATAATATTTTTTTAAAAAAAAGGGAAATAGATGATAACAAGAAAACCGAGCAAGAGCTTCATACTTTCCTTAATTTTCTCCAACAATTTCGTATTTTTCTTAATTTTTTTTTTCTTTGTAAAAGATTTGGTTTTTTAAAACTTCAAATTAACTTTCGATTTAATGGTATTATGGATTTTGTTAATTGTATGACTTAATTTGATAGTTTTATAACATTGAGGTCCCGAATTGAAAAAAAAAAAATCTTTCATACCCTGATTTGATAGTTTACCTATCTTTCAGGTCTTGTATTGAAAAAAACTCTTTTAATACTGCATATTCATAAAATTTAAAATCTTGTAAAATTGTTACAAAATAAAAAACTAATAATAATAAAGTTTTACTTGTGTAACTGTCATTTGAATGCTAATCATAAATATTTTTTTAAATGAAGACCTATTTTTATTAATTGCAGGCTAAATAAAATTTATTGAAACTTGTCAGCAATTATATAAAATTGTGAATTTTGATTTTGAAAAATCTTTTTAGTAAAACTTGTAAAAAAAAGTGTATAATAAATTAATAAAATAATGTACAACACACACAAAAAAAAAAAAAAAAAATGGTCCTTTGAGTTTGCCCAAATTCTATATTAAAATCTAATTTTTGTTTGGTTCGCAATTTAATATCGATCTATTAGTATTGACAATAAAAGACATAATGCTTTAATTTTTGCAAATTGAAGCACACATTCAACGTATTGATTGAAATGAGTTTTTGTCAAGCTTAAAATTAGTGCTGTTAAATTAAACGAGTTTGGTTCGACTCGACTCGTTAAAGCTCGAATTCGAGGCCTTAGCAAGTCGAGCTCAAACTCATTTAAAACTCGTTTAGTTAATGAGCTGAGCTCGGCTCAGCTTAATAAGACTCAAAAAGAAAAAATTTACATTAATTTTAAAACTCAAGATCGAATCATTTAAAACTCAAGTTCGAGGCCTTAGGGGGTGATTGTTTATGGTTTGAATAGTAAAAAAACTAGAATTTTTTTAATTATGATTAAGTTTAAGAAAAAGTTGTATGGTTAGTTGTTAGTGGATATATTAAAATAGTATTTAAAATAAAATAGTTAAAGTTGATTTGATGTAAAGTAGGAGAAAAATGATTGGAAGTGATAGTTAGTTAAAATTAGTTAGAATTATGTGAGTGGATGAATAGTGAATTGAAGTTGATGTGATAAGTAATAATGATTTGTTGATGTTATTTAATTATATAATAATATTGGAGATAGTGGGGTTGAGTTAAAGTTGAGTTAAATTTGAATTTGAGTAAAAAAAATTACTGTAGGGATGATAAATAATCATGCCCTTAACGAGCCGAACTCAAGCTTGATTTTTAGCTCGTTTATTTAACCAGTTTACAACCCTACTTGTAATCTCGTGTTTACATTTCAATTCATGTTTGTTCTCATTCACGAATGATATATATATCCATGATTCCATGATTTTCATCCAACGGAATGAACGAAAAATGGAACATAATTTTCAAACATTTTTTTTTTTTTTTTTTTTTTCAGATTGAGACATTAGTGGTTTAACAATAATGAATTAATGGAACACGAGCGAGTTTGTTGAAACTAATCAACCAAATTGGAAAGGATTGTGAAAAGGAAGGCTCTTGAAAATAATATATACCATAACAATGGGAAGTTATGTTTCTCATATTTTTTTCTCCTTGTCATCTCTTTTTTTTTTTTCTCTTATTTCTCTTTTAAGATTTTCTCTCTCTTCTCTTCTCCCTTTTCTTCTTCTTTAGTTTTCACGTTTTCCTTCTCTTCTTCATTTTCTTCTTCTTTTTCTTTTCTTCTTCCTAAAGAATAGCAACACCAAAATAAAAATAAAAAATTCATTAGCTGATTATACATATGCATACCAATTGAACTTAAAATCATAAAAACATACAAGATACTAACAATAAAGAACATTATAACATGGTAAAATAAACATAAAAACAACATAAAAACATAACAGTAACAATAAAAAAATATCATGTCACCTATAAATTAACATAAAAGCAACACAGAACTCATGTTTTTATTAGGGTCGAGTATTTATTAACACTCTCAATTCCTATTTATTAATAATTACCAACTTCAATATCAAAATTTCACTTTCTTCATAACCAAAATTATTTCCAAACATTCCAGATCTCCTTATATTTTCTAAAAAAGCATAGAAATAAAATAAAATAATGAATAGTATTATGTCACAGCACCAATTTCTTACGAATGATAGTATAGAAGAGCCCCCGTCATTGAAGAACATCAAACCACCACTGAAGGTGCGGTTCAAACGCTTGCCCTTATCAGGCTCTCCGATTCGTCATGATTTGACTTGAAACCCGCAAGTTGAATGGGTTTGCTCCAACTAGAAACAACCCCTTTTTGTCCCGAGGTCCGTCCCGCAAACTCAATTTGCTATCAATTTCCGGTCGCCGCACGAACCGCCGTCGATGGGTCACACAGATCCGAAGCAACCCGTCACATTTTAATGGTGAACCTTGGCTCCGATCTACTAACAGCCGCCGGAGCCCGCCACTCTCTGCCGCTCACCAGCCGATACCAAGCGTCAGGCCCTTGCTGAACTTCGCGATTGGTCGTGCAACAGCAAGCCTCCCCCTTCAGTCGTTTGTTGTCACAAAAACAAATTAAGAATGAACTTCGGTTATAGGAATATAGGGATTGGGGATTGGGTCACGAAACAAAGGATTTTTCTGTTAATTTTGCGATAATTTTCTTTAAACATGAGAAATCTCGAGAGAGGAAAAGGACAAACGAAAAGAAAATAAAGAGAAAAGATATATATAATTAAAAGATAAAAGAAAAAGAGAAAAAATAGTAAAAAAATGGAAGAAAAATGGAGAAGGAGATGAGAACGGTTAATAAATCAGTTGATATTTTTTTGCCATGTGTAAAAAGGCGTAAATAAGAAAACCAAATTTCTAGTTTTGGCTAAATAATATACAGGCTCATTGATGTAAATAGTTTTTTAGAACAGATAGGGGATGTCATTAATTCTATACTCAACACCATTTTTTATTTTTATTATTTATATTTGTAATTCTTTTGGCCTTAATTATTTCCCTAGCAGTATGAAAATTTGGCACTTTTTTTCTTTAAAAAATGATTAAACAAAAACAATAAACAAAACAACTCAAAAGGTACGAGAGACTAACTAATAAAAAAAAAACACTACAACATAAACCAAAATTCACAAAAATAATTAAAAAAAAAATCAGTAATAACATCTTTCGAACTGTTCGCTACTGATTATGCAACCATAAACCATAAATCTGAAGGCATCAATTTGAGATAGAAAGTATTGAAATCGAGGCGCCAAGAATTGAAAACCCTGAAAACTCTCAATCAAGTAAGCATATTGATATAGTATGGACAACTCTGTTCTAGACCGAAACTCTCCTAACTCGACTTAAACTGGGTTTGTTAAATTGATTGTGTTGTGCCATATCATAAGCGTTAGGTCGAGTTACCGACTAGCCACCTAGCAATCTACATGCCTTTAGATATGGTTAGTCAAGCTAGTATAGTGGAGAAGTTAAACTATTCCACGAGGAGACTTTTGGGCGACCTAAAGTGAATGAGATCTTATTCGGCAACAAGATAGTCTTGGCAATAAGATGTCTATTCGCCAACAAGATAGTTTTGGACAATAAGATGAGACATCATTTGGCAACATGGTATTTTTGGGCAACAAGTAACTCTTTTAATATACAAGGATGGATGTATGACCATAAAAAAACTATGATTCCTTTTATTATTGATATTAATTACACTCATGCTTCATCTTTCTATATAGAGAAAAAACTGATTTGGATCAACATAGAGTTTTCGTGTGGAGCTCTTCCCATTTTTTCAGTTACTTCGGTGAGCAAGTATGACCGATTCGGAGATCTAAAGAAGACCATGACCTTAAACCAAAGTTATATCATGAATCTCTATCAAATTGGCACTGTTTGTAAGTTAAAAGCCATGATGTGAAAAATTTATACTTACATAAAGAAAGAGAGTTGTATTTGACAATCTTGTGTGCAATAATTTACTTGATAAATTCGTTAGGAGTTCACTCAAAATGATTTTGCACTGTCTAATACCGAATGTGTACAACCTATTATCTCTTTGTCGGTTTTACTACACGAGATAAAACTCAAACAAGAACGTCAATGGCAAAATATCTCTTGAGATAGACCGAGTTTGTTTAAAATTTGATTTTTCTTCTAAAATTAATGGACAAGGCCCACAAAATTGAATGTATGTTTACAAAAGTTATTTTTTTCGTGGCCAATTTATTAATTGACCGGATGCAACGTTTCAACTAAATGGTCATGATAAGTTAATTGTGTTGGTATTAAAGCTTTTGCTCATTTTCTTAATAACATTTATTTTTGGTTTTTTTTTTTTTTTTTTTTTTTTTTTTTTTTTTTTTTTTTATACCAAGGTTCTAGGCTTGCGCCTGACTATTCTTCGAGAAAACAACCCCCGGCCCCACAGAAACTGCTTCCAGTTAAATTGCGGTAGCCAATGTAACATGGTTATCTACAGCTCTCCATATTTGAAAAGGGATCAATTTGGTTAAAACATAATGATTTCTTTTATTATCATATTTCTTATGCTAAATATCGAAAGTTAGAACTTAATTGTTCGAAAATTTGTAAATATTTATACATAGTTTTATATACTTTCCAAATATTATTTCTATTTATTTAATTCCCAATAAAATTAATTGATTACACAATTAATTTCACGAAGTATCGAGTAAATGCAAAGAAACTTGGTTAAATAAATTTATGAGTATATAAAAAATCTCCTAAATAATTAAATATATAGTATATTCAATATAAATCTTTTGGTGGAAAAAAAAATGTAATTTTTGTTAAAAAATCAAAATATCCGTAGGGAAATTAATTTTCACCCACCCTTATTAAAACTATAAACTGCCCCCCCACGACGTCGTATTCTCTCCATAGATATTATTTCAAAAATTTCAAAAATCGCAGGCCTACTCACCCACTTTACCAAAATCAGCTGAACGAATCACTTACACGTACACAGTGTGCGCATAATTTTAATCTCTTCATACTCAGAGCTTTAATGGAGTGATTAGATCGAGTGAAAGAGGGGTCCCCTTTTGGTTATCATGCTGTTTGGGAACTAACTTCACTAGGTATGGGCCTTTGATGAAGCTTTTTACTTTCATCTCAATCAATCTTTTCACTTGAAAATGTCGACTTCAAATTTTTGCCCGCAGACCTTTATTTGCTTGGTTTTTGCTCATATGGGTGTCCCATTTGGTTATAATTTGTGGGTTGTTGAATAAATCTGTAGCTTGGGGCTCAGAGCTTGAAAAGATTGTATTTTTTTTGGGGTAAGATATAGAAAATGTTAGATCTGAGCCACATTGTACCGTAATTCGTTCAGTTTTTGAGGTTATTGGGCTCTGAATTTGTATGCGTAGTTGTCGGTAGCTGCTGTTTTCTGTGGCTTTTGTTGCAGATCTTGCTGAAGTTTTTTTTTCTTTTTTTTTGGTACAAGATGACACATCTTGCTGAATTTTTTGACAACGTTGTTTTCTGGGTTTTGGCTTCAAAAGGGTTTATGTCGTTCTCGGTTGTTTTGTTTAGCAAAGAACCGATAAATCTAGTTTCTAACCTCGGCACTTGTAAATCTGATGTTTATCTTCTGTTTTAAGGTTTTTTTTGTTGTTTTGAAAAGAAAAACAAAAAGAACTAATGGTGTGTAATCTATGTTGAATTGGAGAATGAATGAGCTGACTACCTTATGCTTTCTAATCGCGCATGAACTTGGCTGTAATGACCTTCATGTCGCTCATACCCCAAGGAATAGCTCTGTTCGGCCTTACCGACCCCGGAAGGCCTTCACTCCAGGAGATTCGTTCGGGCTTTCCGGCCAGGAAATCCCTCTCTCCAGGAAAGAATACACTACTTGGGGATTATTATGATTGTTTCCTTGTCAGTGCTTTTTAGTTGTTGGTGTGTGCTTTGTATTGATTCATGTATGTCCTCAATATTATATCTTGTAAATTGTGTGTTTTTGTTTACTTCTTTTTAGTACTTTAGTGGGCTGGCCTTAAGTCTTAACAATGCAATTTATCATTTTATTTTGCATGATCATATGAAATCAGGGCCGTGTTTATTTGACGAAACATATTCTACTTTTCTCGGATCTTCATTTTTTTTTTTCCATCTTGATTTCTACATTCATCAGTAATATCCATTAGCTTAAGCATACTCTTTCCTATAAAAGTGCAGGCATTGTTAAATTTCGCTAAATTCGTCTCTTGCACTTAAATTGCCATGGGGAAATCGCCTGGAAAATGGATCAAGACTGTACTCTTCGGGAAGAAGCATTCTAATAAGTCTAATTTTTCTAAGGTAACACAACTCTTTGTCAATACGCTTTTTGCATTGTTTACTTATGTGTCCCCCTATAATTAATTATTTGCATTAATAACCTCTCTTGCATGTTGTTAGCATAATCAATCCAAAGATTTTGGAAATTCTGCAGTAAATTGATTTCGATGCGACATAACTAATATGTCTTTTTACAATTAACACCGTGTGCAAAGAATGTTACGCCCGGCAAAACGACAGCTGTCAAGACACCATTGGAGGACCTACCCGATCCTTACCAGTCGTCTGATAGAGAAGTCGATAATACATTGGAACTCGAGAAAGAAACTTCTGCCACTGCTTTCGAAGCTATCTCTTCATCTCCAGCTAATCAAGATTTAGAGTCGAAAAATGAAAATGGATCGGCTATTGTCAGTGATACTGACAGGAATCAAGATTTAGCTGCAGCGAAAGTTCAGGCAACTTTCAGGGGCTATTTGGTAATATTCTCTGGCACTGCTTACTGATCATGTATCTGAGTGCTCTCGTTTACACGTTTTCCTTGAATTTTTTACATTCCGTTAAGGGAACTTTCAACTCTCTGTGCTGCAGGCTCGTCGTGCTTTTCGAGCTCTCAAGGGTATTATAAGGCTGCAAGCTCTTATTCGTGGGCATCTGGTTAGAAGGCAAGCAGTTGCCACTTTGCGTTGCATGAATGGAATTGTTCAGTTCCAGGCACTCGTTCATGGACGTAAGGTTAGAATCTAACATTTTTTTTTTTCTTAATTGTAGTTAGTTTTATACTCTCTCGGCTACTTATGCTAGCTTTTTAACTTTTAGTCGCTTTAGGATGTGTTTGGTAAGCATATAAGTTAGCTATAGCTTTTGGTTTGGTAGGACGAGTTTTTTAAAAAGCTCAAGCTTATCTCATAAGCTTCCAAGCCTTGGGTAGCTTTTCAAATGAGCTCGTTGAAATTTTTATTTCGGCAGCTTATTTTACCAAACATTTTTATCATATAAGCTAAGTTTTCAGCCATAAGTCGTAAGTTATCAGCTAATAAGTTTGAAATTCACATTTTAAAGCTATAAGCTAGCTTATTAGCTGGATTATTTACCAAACATAGCCTTAGTGTTTTTTAATTCTTCACAGTTGTGCTTGTTAATAATGTGTTATCGCTTATATTCATCGCTAGGATACTAAACAGGTCAGCATTGGTTCCAAATCCATTTTCGGGTCGGAAAAGCTCGCA
The DNA here is from genome assembly GCA_902706635.1 of Striga hermonthica. Lineage (NCBI taxonomy): Eukaryota > Viridiplantae > Streptophyta > Magnoliopsida > Lamiales > Orobanchaceae > Striga > Striga hermonthica. The sequence goes on from CACSLK010020336.1 coordinate 1,135,576, forward strand.
GCGAACACATTTGTACGCAAGGTTAGACCTATTTCACATCCTTACTCCAAAATCATCATCATCATCACATAACTGCTTTTTACATATGACAAAAAAGAAAGATAAATAAGAAGACTCATTTTTTAAGCCTTATTTCTTGCCCAGCTTCTCGTCAAAGTGCCAGCTGCTTTGCCTCTGAGCCTTCAGTACGATTTATCCGAACCTAATTCATCTTGGAGCTGGCTCGAGCGCTGGTCCATGACCCGTTTTTGGGACCCACCCGCACGCGTGGCAAAAAAGATCACCAAACCGAAGCCCCAGAGAAAACAGCCCGGCCCGCAAATTTTCGAGCACGAAGCTGGAAAGTCTAAACGTACGTTCCGGAAGGTTCCAACTGCTGCATCGAACGGGGAAAATGGCAATTTAGTAGCAAAAAGGCCCCCACCTCCCGAGTCAGCTGAAGAGCAAGCACAAAGTGAGCTCGAGAGGGTTAAGCGTAATCTGAGAAAGGTATCCTCGGCTCAGGGGCCGCCCGAGAAATCCGAACCGGACACAGGAAAGCAGCAGCAGGAGGCTGTGGAAATAGCAAAATCCCCCCAACCTGAAGTGGAAATAGCAATTCCTCTTGAAAAAAACCTAGCTGATTCAGATGATTTGGTTGATAATGATAAAGCTGATTTTGCTGAAACCCTTGTGGAAAATGAACCAGTTATTACCGAGAATACTCAATCCGTTGAAAATGATGTGAACATCGAGAGTGCTCAAAATTTGGAAGATTATGAATCGAGATTTAAGGAAGAAGAAAAAAGCGAGAAAGACAATCAGAAAGTGAAGAAAAGGAGATCACTGCCAGCTAAGCAGGAGTTTGCTGAAAAAATCTCGGAAAAAAACTCGCCGAGCTTGCCGAGTTACATGGCGGCAACTAAATCTGCTAAAGCCAAGCTCAGAGGCCACGGGTCGACTAAATTTGGAGAGGATGGAGCTGAATTTGGTAATAATAATGCTCGTCGGCATTCTCTCCCAGCGTCTAGCAATGGGAAAGTTAACACATTTTCGCCTAAGGTACAAAAGCCCGTGCAAGCTAATGGGAAAGGAGGCACTTCCTCTAGAGATGGTAATGAAATTAAATTTGCAATTGCCTCTACAGAATTATTTATTTTTTCAGTACTTATACATTTTGGCTAATGTTTGGTGTAACCAAAATAAGCTTCGTTTGGTTGGACGAGCTTTCTTAAAAAGCTCGAGCTTATCTCATAAGTTTCTTTGGGTAGCATTTCAAATAAGCTTGTTGAATTTTTTATTTCAGCTAGTTTATCTGCTAATTTACCAAACACTTTTATCATATAAGCTAGCTTTTCAAATGCTATGAGTTATAAGCTCGAAAACACTTATAAGTTATAAGCTAACTTATCAACAATTTTTTACCAAAGATAGCCTTTGTTGCCCGTCTACTAAGGTGATGCGAAATTAGTCACGATTTCGACTTATTCACTCTGTGACCTCACTAATCAATTAACTTGGGTGTTTGGCCGATCATATAACAAGCTATTGAGAGGTTATAACGTATAAGCTCGTTGGTGTAGCCTTTTGATTTTCCCCTTGCCCGAAAAGCTTATAAGTTCCTTAAAGAGCTGGTTTTTTTTAAATGCCTTATCTTCTTTGTAAGCTTGTCATTACTAACATTTTGAAAGCTGCATCTTTACATAAGATCCAACTTGTATCTAGACACCAAGAAAACAACATAGTTGTTTTTTACTAGGATGATGAGCTTACCAAAATCAAATATTTTTTTCTCTGCCATCAAATTACTATCAAATTACTGCTCGAAACACTTGCAAACAAAATGCAAAACTCTACTAACTTGTGTGTGAATGCATCACATTTGCAGACAGGGTGGTTCAACCGGGGTGGAGGAGATGAGAGTTTTCCCGATCTGCTCGTGAGCTGGCCGAGTCGAGTTTGATTTGGTCCTTTGTTTCAACATGTTTTTTTTTAGGAAAAACGAATCGGATCATTTGTATCTTGGTGTGTGCTTTTCTTAGTGGTGATGGTGTTTCTACCTAGGAATGTTCATAGAAGTTGGAAGAGTTTGAGCCACTGCTAATTCAAGATTACCGTATGTTCTTTTCTTATGGTTTGATGTGATGTTTATGGACAATGTAAACTGATGGTATCTTGTTTCTTTTGTGTGCCTTGTCATAAGTTCATTGTCATAGTTTTCCAATTTGTCACTTAATTAGAAGTAGACACAAGGAGAGGAAATTAGCTTTCAGTGATACAACACAAAATACACTGATTTTGAAAAAAATGTATCATTTAGCAAAAATTATGGTTAGTTTTTCGAGTTAAACTCAGAAAAACTATTGTGCTTCCTTGCAAAAGTTTAGAGTTGATTGCCATTGGGTTGAGTAGTTTTGCTATGAAGCCAACAGTAATGGAAAATTATGTACTATTGAGCCATATAATACAAAATAGTAAAAGTAATGGAGAGATAACCTTTCCTTGTAAAAAGAGCAGAAATCCCTTTAGCCGAAAAAAACATAAATGTGAATGATCCATGGAAATTGTGTAGACAATTTTTATCTTACAAGTTACAACAAGAAGCAAATGATCTTAGAGAGATTGTATACAGTGGTAAAGTATAGAATAAATTAAGTTACAACAAGAAGCAAGATCAATTTTCGCGTATTTATTACGAGAGAAAAATTATTCGAAACAACAAAAAAACAGTTTTGAGAAAATGGAAAAAGGAAATAATCCTCCCAAGGTTCAAGTCCTTTGTTTTCTCTTGTGTATATTCTCTGCCTCGGGCATTCGTGCTGCTTCGTATGATCATCTTCAACTAGTTTACGCATGGCCCAACACGTTTTGTTTGGACCGAAATGTGGCGTGCAGAAGCCCGATGCCTCAGAAGTTTGTTCTGCATGGACTTTGGCCATCTGATAAATCTGGCCAACCTTTAGCTTACTGTCATAAAACTGCAAACATTTCTTTGGCAGTAAGTGTTTCTTCATTTCTTTATATATTAATTTCATCGACATCACGGGCAAAACGGAAATTTTGAAACGGGTTTTCGAAGATCAATGTAAATGAATTCGAGTAACTTCAAAAACTGATATTTAATTAGCTTATAAGTTTTCTGTACTCAAATAAACTTGGTTTGGTAAGATGGACTTTTTTAAAATGCTCGAGCTTATTTAATAAGCTTTATTGAATAGCTTTTTAAATAAGCCCACTGAAATTTATTTTACTAAACACTTTTATCATATAAACTAGTTTTTCAGCCATAAATCATAAACTATCAGTTATAAACTAAACTTCACTTAAAAGCTACAATCCAAACATAGCCCAACTTTTGAACGAAGGAGAAAAGCTAGTAAATGATCATTTAATGCTGCTTTTATCTGTATGCACTGATAGCTTAGCAAGTACGAAAAACAACTGTCGAGTTCGTGGCCGTCCCTCAGAAGGGACCTGACGAACATGAAATTCTGGCAATATCAATGGGAAAAACATGGGACTTGCGCACTATCGAGAATGAAAGTGCTCGGTTATCTGCAGCTAATTATTACCACACAGCGCAAGCTCGACCCATTAATGGCGCTTAGAGCTAACAACATTAAGCCCAATGGGTCATCATACCACATGAAATCTGTCGAGGATGCCATAAGACGAGAGATTAAGAGTCGGAATTTTTATGTCTCGTGCCAAGTTTTCAAAGGTGGCCCTTTTATTAAAGAAATCTATATATGTTTTGATGATATTGGGCAAAAAGTTGTATCTTGCTCCATTACAGAGCTCCGAAGAGGATGTGGTAAGGGCAAGAATCTTGTTTTTCCAGCTTCTGTATCAAAAAATGTGAAAGTGTAGTAAATACGTTCATCAAATTTGAAATGTTTTTTCTTTCCACGGCAAAGAAATAAAATAACATTAACTCAACAAAGGTACACAGTACAACCAAAATTCCCACACCTCAAAGATTTTTAGCCACGGGCGATTGCAGAGGTTGAGCCATGGGCGACTGAATGGCCTGAATATTATTAAACGACGATGATGATCCTCGTCTTTTGTGCATTGACGGGCTTCTGCTCGTCTGCAGCTTATTTCCATTTTTACCCGCGGGACTCAAACCCGACCGAGCAGCCGCGTTCATTGCTTGGAAATGCGAACTCGAGCAAGCCATGTCCTTCAGGTTGATCAGCGGCTCGATTGCCTCCACAACTTCACTCATTGCAGGCCTGATTTTCGCGTCCCGGGCAAGACACCTGGCCGCCAGCTGGACAGCCTGCTGGGCCCCACGGATCGAGAACCGGCCCTCGAGAAGCGGGTCGATCAGCCGGTAGAATCTTCGCCTCTCCGCCAAGTAGGGCCGGGCCCACTCCACGAGATTCTGTTCGCTAATGGGCCGGGTTTTGTCCATGGACCTTCGCCCGGTTAGTAGTTCGAGGAGCACCACGCCGAAACTGTACACGTCACTCTTAGCTGTCAGGTGACCTGGCATCATAATGTATGTATATGATGAGTTGGACCCAAAATTGGATTATTGAATAACAAATTTTAAGTGTATATGAAGGCTGCAAACGAACCGAGCCGAGTTGAACAAGATTGATTTTTTTTTTTTACCTGCTCGAGCTCGATTTATGATGCTCGAGATCGAATCGACAAAGAAGACAATCGGTCGAGCTCGGCTCAAATCGATTGAAATCAAAATGCTCGAAAGATTGCTCAAGTTCGGCTCAAACTCGACTCCAATTTCAAGTAAAATTACCGTTAAGTACATATATAAAATATTGTAATATTTATATATGAGGGATATGTTAGTAATTTACTAAAATTATCATTAATTTACTAAATTGGTTATGATCCAATTTCGTTGGTTAAATTGAGTTATTTTGAATAAAGTTGATTGAGTGGATATTTCGAGTTCGTAATTAAATAAATATTTAAAATGTAATAATTAAAATTGACTGGATATTCTTTTGCGATTTTAACTGTTTGCTTACACACCAGTCATTACATACTCAGGCGCAGCGTAGCCGTATGTTCCCATCACGCGAGTCGAGACGTGCGTTTTGTCACCTTCAGGGGCATCCTTAGCAAGGCCGAAATCGGAAAGCTTTGCATTATAATCCTAAAAAAGCAATAGTAATAATACATAAATGTAAACATTTTCAAAAGTAAATGAAGCTGTTTAAGACAAAATGTAGAGGATCTTTGTTGCATTCATACACACCGCATCAAGCAAAATATTCGACGTTTTGAAATCTCGATATATGACTGGTCTTTTAGCCTCCTCGTGAAGAAAAGCGAGACCTTTTGCCGCATTCAGTGCAATTTTCATTCGTATAGACCAAGGGAGAGGCAGTGATCCTATAAAATCTCGAAAATAATGAAATTGAACCATAAGCAAATCATGAAAACTCAAGCACAAGATGAAATGTTTAGGGTGTGATTGGATATAGATTCAATCAAAAACAAAAAGAAACTCAATCAAAACTCAAATTTAACTCAACCTCACCATCATCAATATTATCAATATAATTAAATAATATCAATCAATCATTCTTACACATCACATCCACTTTAATTCACTATTCATCACTCACATAATTTTAACTAATCCTCACTTCACATCATCTCAAAAAATCAACTTTAATTATTTTATTCTAAATATTATTTTAATTTAAACTTAAATTTTCACTAACAACTAACCATACCATACCATATGTAACTATGGTTCACAAAAGGCCAATCAAATTCCTATCCAGTCACAACCTTAATAATGTCAATGTGCTCAACGCAACGAACAGAATACAAAAATGTTTAAATAAATTGATACAGCAGAGAAGAATTGTAAGAAAGATTTTGAATTGTCAAGAATTTGCAAAAAACTAGTACGGTTCGATCACCAAAAATGAAGTTGGATACTGACATTTACTCCTACTTTCTTGAATATTTAGACAAGAATTTAAATACATACTCTTGAACAAGTGATTCTCCAAGCTTCCTCTAGATAAGAACTCATAAACTAGGAGTCTTTGGTCATCCTCTATGCAATAGCCGATCAATTTGACCAAATGCGGATGAATGAGCTCGCCAAGATAATTTATTTCTGCCTGCAATAATATTATATAAACTCATGAGTAATGCAAAGACAAATCTAAATGATTCAAGCATAACAACAAAACTACCATCGAGGTTTAGCCTAATTATCAAAAATAAAAAATAAAAATAAAAAAAAAAATTCAAAGAACATAGGATACTTGAATTTGAAATAGTAAAATTTTGTAAAAATGGGACAGATAATCAATCATCTCTTTCTTTAATTATGTATAAAGTGAAAGATCAAAGTAGTTCCATACTAGCCACTCTTTATGTCCTTGAAGTCCATCGTGATTGAGTGTTTTTACTGCAACTGTAAGTCCTGTGCCGGGTTTAACTGGCGTGCTACCATTTTCGTTAATCCAGCCTTTAAAAACACAGCCAAATCCGCCCTCTCCGAGTAGATTATCGGGCCTAAAATTCCTCGTAGAAATTTTCAGATCATTATAAGTGAATTTTCGAAGCAGTGAAGATATTTTTAATTCCTCTTCGATCTTAGGTGTCGAGGGGACACTTTCTCCGTTGCTGTTAGTTGAAGATGACAACATAACTGGAGCCACTGGTTGGTCACCACTTGTGTCGTTTGTGAATTTGCTTTCCGCTGATAAAAAGATAAAATAAATTTAATGATCACATTTCAAGAAACAATTCTTAAAAAAAAAAAAAAAAAAAATTACAAGTATATTAAATGCAAAATTTTCTAGGAATTAAATGCATTTATCTGTTCAATCTAACAAGTTAAAAGGATGTGTCATTATAAATAGGATTGTCTGATTCATGGCTTCTACAGATTGAGGAATATATATATCAAGCTACAAAAATTCTATGGAGCCATCGAATTGTTTGTTTATGGAGCCATCAATCATTAATGTATCGACACATGTCCAAAGTGTATTTATTGTAAGACACGTGTCAATACACTATTTGTGAATAATTGTGGATGGATCCATAAGCCGAGCCATCCAATAAATCCATGGCAAAACTGTATCAAGCTAATGTCTCTATTTATGCTAGACCATAAAAGTTTTTTCCAAGCTAACATGTCTTTAAAGTTTAGACAAGCTTTTTCTCAAGGGCAAAGTCAAGAAAATTGAAAAGGGTCCAAATGCTATAAGTATAACTTCTTTTATCTAATGAGTATATGAACTATTCCATTTGGTTCAAAAAAGGCAATTATCAAGGGCCATTTTCCAGTTACAACTTCATGGAGCTGTATATTGTTCTTCAAGTACAATATGTGTATTAAGGCGAAAACTGAGAACAAAAGGTTACGCATATTGCAGGAGATAACATGTTCAACAATTTAAAAGATTAAAGATATGTAAGCCATGGAAATTATGATATAAGCCATCGAAATCAGGATATCAGCAAGATACACCACAACATTCGATCAATACAGCAAAATAAGCTAAAATATAATCATTATTTTGATCAATACAGCAAAATAATCATAGGACTAGCTAAAAAGTCCCTTATGTTTCACCAATTAGCCCCAGTCGAAAAACCATATTCACATCTCATAGACATTCATCATACATTTTTTACTATCCTGCATAAAAATACAATATACAAATAGGAAAATGAAAATAAAAATACACTCAAATGTATGAACAAAGAAAAAGATAAGAGGCCAATCGTACCATACTCGGTGCTCGACCCACTAATAGAGCTATCGGCTTTCGTCTTCGTGGCCATACACCTCCCGAAAAGTCTGAACCTCCAGCATCCATTTTCCCCAGCCACATCATCATAATCTTCTTCATAAAGGATTTTTCTCCTAGCCTTCGATTTCGAATTGACCGCATTCATAGCCCCACTAAAAGCTTGAGCTCCCAACCCCATTCTCTTCTAAGTTCTAAACCCTAGCACTAAAACCCCATCAACATTTCATCTATTTTCCACATTTTCCCTTTAACCCAACTATTATTTTTCTTGAAATTCTCAGCTTTTTTTCCTCCATAAGTTGAGTCGGGTTTGATTCCTACTCCAAAAGATAACAAAAATTAATCGGATAAGACAGAAGGACACATAAAGAAATCAGATAAACTCAGAGAGAAGCTCAGCTTTTAACAAGAAATTTCACTAATAAATAAACAAGACCACAACTTTAAACAAATATTCAATTACAGAGAAACTGTTAAAGACTACGGCTATTAAAAAACTCAAGCCCGAATGAGAAAATTTCAGGAATGGTTTAAAAATTGCAGTCTTGGGATCAACCGTACAAATAATTCGCACCACCCGACACGAACTGAAACTAAAACAACGTAAATAAGACCAAAAAATTTAACCTTTTTTTTTTTCTCAGAATGTGCATTAGAAAATATCAGAAACAAACATCGGTTCTGTGTTTTACACAGACCCTTCACTTCAGATTTCACTCGCTATCTCTTATTATCACAGACATTCAAATTACCAATAAAAAAGAAAAAGGGCCTATTGTGAAAGGCTCAAAAACAACGTTTTTTTTCGAAAACAGAGACACTGGGACACGAGCTGTTCTCGAGGCAGAAGAAAGAACAAAAGCAAGTGTGAGTGTGAAAGTGTGTGTGTGTGTTTTTTTTTTTGGGGGAGAGAGAGAGAGAGAGAGAGAGAGAGAAACTGGCGTTTTTAGCGTGAAAAGGTGTGAGGATGTGTATTTTCTATTTAGTGCAAACTAGTAGAACGCTCGTATATTGTACGGTACTTGCTAATTTTTTCTTAAAATCTAAAAGTAATGAGAAAAAGTAGTTGAAAATTTAAATATATTTTAGAAAAATATATATATTATTATATATTTAGTATGACACTTTTTATTTGTGCAACTTACATGTGTTATATTATAATAATTTTTTAAACTTACAACATATAACTACATTACACATAAATATATCAATTGAGAAATAATTTTATTTTTCTAATGAATTTTAATAAATATTATTATTTTTTATTATTATAAGGATAAATATAATTTATCTATTTCATATATACAATATGAATGTCAAATCGCATATCATCATTAATTTGATACTACTATATTATATATGTAAAACCAATAAGAAATACAAAAGTTATCAATTTTTAAAATACATTTATTATTCAATAGCTAATTGAAGAAACAAATCAAAAGTCAGTGATATATTAGTCACTTAGTGCCCAGTATGTAAACTTATAAAGAAATAAGTGAAAGTATCTATTTTCACCCCGTTTTGAAGTCTTGATAAGTTTTTCACACCGCCCAATAAAAAGCTAAGTTTTTCACCCCAGAAAGTGCGAAAGTTATGCGAAAACTGTCTCATATTCATCGCATAACTGTCCATATGCGAAGGATATGCGAAAAACTGTCGCATAACTGTCGTATATCAATTGCATAATTGTGCAAAGGCATTGTGCGATAAATATGTGACAGTTATGCAATTGATATGCGACAGTTATGCAAAAAACTGTCGCATAACTGTCGCATATCAATTGCATAATTGTGCGAAGGCATTGTGCGATGAATATGCGACAGTTATGCAATTGATATGCGACAGTTATGCGACAGTTTTTCGCATAACCTTCGCATATGGACAGTTATGTGATGAATATGCGACAGTTTTCACATAACCTTCGTACTTTCTGGGGTGAAAAACTTAGCTTTTTATTGGGCGGTGTGAAAAACTTAATGTGTCTTTGTTATGGGTTGAAAAGATTTTTTCCCAAGAAATAAAGGGTTATATTAGTACAAGTGACATTAAAATACCTAAGTTAGCTAAATAATATTTATGGAATGTCTAAACTTAAATAATTATTAATATATCAATATTATTTGTCCAAATCTAATTATGAAACATGATTTTTTGCCAAGTAAGATTCCGAAGCACCAGAAGCAGTCACGTAGGCTCAGCGTATTCGAGAATAATATATAGGGAGGATTGCATTTAATACAAAAATTAGAAAATTTTAAATTTATTATTAAAATGGGAGATGCTACATTCTGGTTACGAAATCATTCCGACGATTACATGATGATCTAACGGTTATAAACACCGACGAACATATAAAAATAATCAAATCACATCGCGAGATATATAAAAAAAAATAAATTAAAATTGAACCAAAATATGTTTATGTCAAGATGATCAAATTAAATCGCACTGAAATGCTTTAATTCTTGGTACATTTTTATTTATTTTGTATTGTTCTTTGTAAAATCGCACCGAACGGAAAAAAATAAGAAAAAAAACTTATGATAAATAATAATTAATTCGTGTCAATAGTGCACAAAAAGGAGCAAACACCTAAACGGAAATTTTCTAATTTTTTTTTTTAAATCAAATTTATTGAGAAAATAATAATCAACATGCGCAAATAAAAAGAACCAGATTAAATTAAATTTATTTTTTACATTAAATTAAACAAGTTAAACCGCACAACAAATGCGGTAGTTTTTATGTTTGCCTTTATTTTTCTATACACTTGTATTTAATTGGGTGTTGTTCGGCACAAAGTCGCACCAAACCTAATTAAAAAGAAAAAAATTGTGATTAATAATAAGCGAGCCGCAAATGCATCATAGAGAAAACGAGCTGAAATTAAATAAAAACTTTTGCACATTAAAAATAAAAAAAAGTAAAATTATATTACACCGAACTGCACGATTCAATTGAATTTTTCGAGTTTGGTTTAGTAAGAATCTAATCATAATACATTGATGAATTGCACGATTCGATTTGATTTTTCGGTTTTTTGTTCGATTTATCAAAAGGGAATCTCAATGTGGGCCCCACCTATGTAGAATGACTGGTTCAATTGGCGGATGAGATTGTCAAAAAAGAAAAATATGTGTGGGATTTCCTACAATTTGAACTTGGCAAATTCCCTTTTTTTTTCTGGCAAAAAAAAAAAATATTTTGTCATGAAAACTTTATCTCTTATGTGTGTTTAAAATTTAAATTAAAAATCTTTGGGCTGGGATTTTGTATAATATTGAACATGTGTTTTTTGGTCTTTGGAATTGCTTTATTATCTCCTTATCGTGTCACCTTTCTCGGCTGGATTTTTGAAATTTTAAAGATTAAAAATTTTAAACACGCTTCTCGGACTAATTACACACACTTATAAAATATAATTTTGCTTTTCAAATTTGCATGATCCAATTTTTTTTTTTTTACTTTTTATAAATATATTATATACCTCTAACTATATTTAAGGTTGATTAGAGCTGTAAACGAGCCCAAGTGAACTCGGGCTCAGTCTCAAGCTCTTATCGAGTCAAACATGTGAACGAGCTAAGTTCAAGTCTTAACGAGTCGATTATACTAAAAGTATAAATTACATAAGAACTTTAATTTTTCAAGTAGTAACCAACCGAGTCGAGCTTGAATGTTAACGTACCGAATCGAGCTCACGAACAGCTCGTTTCATTTAACATATATGGTCATAATATCTAACATCTTATTTCTTTTATGTTCCAAATCCAAATTGCTATCTCATTTTTCTTTAAACAACTATACAAAGATTGCCTCGTACTGGATCTGGACCGGACAAGTTTCGAAGCCCATACTGAGTCGTGATTTAAACGGTCCACTCTACTAACATGAGAAAATTGGGCTTTTATAATCCCACATTGTATGGCCCTTATAAAAGGATATAACCCAATTGCTTGAGCTCATAGCTGTCCAGTGATCTGGGCACGGACCAATCTGTAGGAAATTCACACAACAAGAATATTGAAGGCAAAATTGCATTTTAAATCTTGCTAGTTTAACGCCATAGCATTTCTAGTCTCAAAATTCTAATTTTTTTTTTTCATTTTTGTCCTGTAATTTAGTATTTTGCTGCAATTTCAGTCTCCATTTTAAATCTTGCTAGTTTAACGTCATAGCATTTCTATTCTCAAGATTCTAACTTTTTTTATTTTTGATCATGTGATTTAGTATTTTGTAATTTAGTATTTTGTTGCTGCAAGGGACTGAAATTACAATAAAATTTAAAATTACAGGACTTAAATTGCTAGATTTTTTATTAGCAATTAAATCCTGTAATTTAGAATTTTGTTGCAATTTTAGTCCTCAAAGACTAAAATTGCTTGCGTTGAATTTTTATATCATAGGAGCAAATAACAAAATGTTCAGATCTTAGGACTTTAAAGGCCACTGAATCATACAAACAGTATTGCAATTCTGCCAATATTGAATCTGATGAAAAAATATTATACAGTAATATATATATATATATATATATATATATATATTTCTTTATACAGTAAAAATATTATATATATATATATATATATATTTTTCTTTACACAGACAACTACCATGTTTCATAAATTTTTGGCTCAAAAGTGAAATTTCAATACTTTGTATTTTCACAAGAAATAGCAGTTTTTATTTAAATATATTGCTAATTAATTAGGTCAAAGGGAATTACACATAAAAATATTGAAATTAAAAAAAAAAACAGCATATATATATAGTAAAAAATGTTTATAACTTCTTCTGTTGTTGGGCCAGAGATAAAAGGACACAATGATTATAGAAGAGATAAGACCCATTTTCCCAAAAAAAAAATAAAAATACTTCTTCTGATCCTGTTTTCTCTGTCCTTTCTCGTCTCATTGGCCTCTTCCCTTCTTGGAATTTGTGCTTCGATTCCTTTTTTATTTTAATTCAATTTGATTTTTGTCCAGTAGTATTATTTTTCCTGCAAATCCATCTACAATTATTTATTATTTTTCCTGCAAATCCATCTACAATTATCCCTTTTATTTTTAAATAATCAAATTAATTAATGAATAATATCTGCATGCAGTAGTACCCAATCCCCCCTTGCCAGGAGGAACCTTCTTATAGAGCATATTTTGCTGTTTTTCAAACAACAACAATAATAATAATAATAATAATAATAATAATAATAATAATAATAATAAAATGTAAACACTCTGTTGGAATATCACTTGTGAGTGTCCCACATTGATTCTACAAAGAAAATGAGTCTAGTATATAAGCCTAGTGAGCTACTCCTCCCATCACCAATTGGTTTTGGGATGGAACCTCACTAAAGTACATATATATAGACTCACCTTCTTATGGTGCGCCTTAATCTGGTGGGACCGCACTCTCTTCCCCCATTTCTAATACACTCTTATAGTGCACTTCACCTAATAGGGCAGAGCAGGCATTTCATGGTGCACTTCACCTAATAGGGCCGCACTCTCTTCCCCCAATTCTAATACACTCTTATAGTGCACTTCACCTAATAGGGCCGCACTCTCTTCCCCCAATTCTAATATGATATCAGAGCAATTCTAATATGATATCAGAGCAGACATTTCATGGTGCACTTCACCTAATAGGACCGCACTCTCTTCCCCCAATTCTAATATGATATCAGAGCAGGCATATAATTGGAATATGTGTTATGTGAGTGGATGAATAGTAGGTCATATATAATTGGAAATACATGATTGGAAATAATTGAAAATGATATGTATTTAAAATTATGTGAGTAGATAAATATGGAATTAAAGTTGTTGTAAAAATAATTGATAAGTCCTTAACGTTTAGACTACATACACACAAAGCTTTGTGTAAAAAAATAGTTTAGTACTCTGTTAAATAAAAGTGATTACACATAAAATTGAACAATTATCTTAACTCATGATTTGAATTAGCTAATACCATACGGATGATCGAATGTTAACAATTTTAGTTAACTAATTCGATTAGCTGATAATGAATTTCTCCATAAATAATATTGATATGTATGACCACTAATTTTACAATTCCCAGCTCAAAATTATGATATATATATTCAGAATCAACTTTGCTAGATATTAACAATTAAATTAGAGGTTGTTCAACATCTAATTTACCCTAGCTCAAAACTGGAATGGAAAAAGGTGAAAATGGTAGGAAAAGAGACGGGTTAATTGTATTTAAAATCCTAACATTTTGTTTAATTGTAAATAAAACTCAACTTTTTTAATTTGACAAAAAAATACCAAATATTTAATAACTATTGCAATTGAGTCTCAAAATCAGTTTCCAGCCAAGGCACGCCGGAAAACGAGCTCAGGGCGGTTGTGCACAGAGGGAAAGCCTAGTGAAGGAGGTCGTTGGAAGTCGAGCTCGCGGCTGGGGGAATCTCGCCGGAGAGAGAACGTCGTGGAGGTCGGCGTCGGGGAGAGAATGTCGTGGGGGTCGGCTGGAAATTTGCGAAGAAGATGACTGGAAAAGTCGTCGCCGGAAAAAGTCACCGGTTCCGGCGAAGGTTGACGTCACTAGATGCGGCTTTGCGAGAGGATTTCAACGGTACCTTCGGATTCACATGGGTCAAAGCGAGTCACTGGGAATTTGAGAAAGAACGCCGGAGAAAATTTGTAGATCTACGAGCTTTGAACGGAATATTATAGTCTTATTGTCGGAAGATTTTCGTGAAACTCGGATATGTTGTCGACACGAAAGAGAGCTACAAGATCATGTAAAAATTTTTAACATCCGGCGAAGTTGGCCGGATGCGGGTGGTGGTTAGCAGCGGTCCGGTGTGATTGACGGCCGGAAATTGATTTTGAGACACAATTGCAATGCTTATTCAAGGTTTGGTGTTGTTTTTTTGCCAAATTGAAAAGTTCAGTTACATATGCAATTGATCAAAAGGTTAAGATTTTAGATGCAATTAACAAAAGAGAATCTTCTCCTTTTTCAAAATTTTCCCCTTTTGTGTGTACATGCACATTAGTTATGGCCCATGCCAGTCTATATATGAGTCCCACTTACCCAGATTTTTCATATTTGCATGTAACATGGATCTCTCTCTTCATGATTAATTAATTATATCTTTTTTAATCAATCAATTAATTAACAACATTATTATTCTCCACAAGAAAAGGTTTCCAAGATACTGCCCCACAGCAATTTTTAAATTTAAATATATATATATAACAAAAAGATAAAAAAAAAAAAAAATAGTTTATGCCGCGTTTGGCGATCACGGGAAATTCTGGAGCTCGGGCCAGGGCCAGAATTCCGGGTTTTCATTGATGCCGCCAAACACGGCGTTACCGAAGCACTCGTTGGGAGCCAGAGCTTGATGATGTGGCATTGATGAGGTGTGGAGTAGCTGAGTAAGGCCTATGGACGAGGGGAAAACGGCATCGTTTTTGTTGCTTTGTTGATTATTATTATTGTGATGCTGACGTGGATACAATGTGCTATCTGTAGAGGTCGTGTTGAGGTTGACGTGGCAGCTGTTTTCTTCACTCCCGGGGCTCCAGTTGGACTCCTGATCGTGGTCTTTGTTCAGGTTGATCGGGCCGCCCGACCCGGTTGAGTCTCGGGCGGTTTTTAGGGACAATAACTGCAATCAATTAATCTTTGTGTTAATTAATCAAACAATAATAGTCGTGATTAGCAATCATAATTAATTAGTTTAATTGATGAATCTCATTTGACTTCTATTAATCAATCATGAGGTTATGATTCGTTGTACTACTGTGGCTAGCTAGCTATACATTAGCAAACATAACAAATGTTGAAAAAATTAAATTAAATTAAATTAAATGTATTGATCATATCATATAATATCAATCAAATCAAACTATATTAATAATTTTCATAAAAGCCAAAAAAAAAATAAAAAAATACCTGTGCTTGAAGCTTCTTGTTCTGGGATTTGAGTGCATCATTATCAGCCTTAATCGCCTCGAATTGTCTCTTCAAGACATCATAGTCCCTCTCGAGCTGCTTGGTTTTCCACCGGGCCCTCCGGTTTTGAAACCATATTGCGATTTGTCTGGGCTGAAGCCCGAGGGCCCGTGCCAGCTGCATTTTCCTCTCGGGCTCGAGCTTATTGCCCGACTCGAAACTCTTCTCCAAGGCCTTTACTTGCTCCAAGTTCAGCCTCCTCTTCTTCTCCCCCAACATGTGGGACCCATCGTCCGACACGTCATCATCCGGCTGGACCTCGGAAAACGACATCGACCTCCTCATCAAGAAATCCGGCACTACACCTAACGAAACCGGTACTCATAATAAACAACCGAACAAAAAAATAATAATAATAATAATATATGGCCACTAACTAACTAACTAACTTTAGAAAATGTTTGTGATTCAATTGTTAGAATATTCAGAAACTAATGAGAAAATGTAAAAAAATGTTTCGTGCAGAATGTTCGTGATCCGATTTGTTAGCGTGCAGTTATCGAGAAAGATAGATTATCAAATCGACTCGGATTTTCGTGCAGAATGTTCGTGATTTGATATGTTAGTGCACGTTTTTCTGCAGTGAACTGCGAAAGTTACCTAGCAAAATTATCAAATCATATCAAACAATTATCGTCATAAAATAAAAGGATACATATATGTACCGTGAAAATCTTGAGGCCATGCCGGTTGGGAGTCGACCGAGGCGGGGAGAAAAGCCATTCGGGCCGGGAATCGAGGCCCGAAAAAAGAGTTTGTCTGAGCTTTAAAAGCGTGTGGATTTACACAGATTGTGTGTGGGTTTCTGATGAGTTATGGGGTTTGAAAAATGAGAGTGTTTGGGTTTGAGAACATGGGTGGCAAGCAAAGACTGGAAAAAAGCCAGCGATTATCTGTGTAAGGACAGTGAAGATGAAGAGAGAGAGAACGTGAATTTAAAAGTGTTTATTTATTGCTCCCAAAGATTCTAAAAGCTATGACTATGAGGCAATGCCTTACCCAATTGATGCAATTTTTGATTATTTTTTTTTTTTTTATTTTCTTTTTTTTTTTGAAAGAAAAAACAAATTAGTTATTGTTATTATTGAGAAAAAAATGTTTACTAGCATATAAGATATGTAGTTTTTATGAAATAAATTGTGATAACATTATTTATTATTTATCATAATGAAAAGCAATATTGCTAGATGAATTTATACAATAAATTATATCAAAGCTAGAGTGTATTAATATAAGGGCTGATGTTAGGCATATATATATATATATATATTGCTGTTAAAAAGTCTCAGCTCGTTAAGTCTTGAAATAGAAAAAAATATAATAATTTTATGTTGCTCAATCGGTTTGGTAAAACTCGAGTTTGGCTGATTAATATTGATAAACGAGCCGAGTTTAAGCTCGTTTATCGGCTCGCCTAGTTAATGAATTGAGTCGAGTTTGGTTGGTTAATATTGATAAAAGAGCTGAGTTTAAACTCGTTTATCGACTCGCGCCTAGTTAACGAGTTCAGCCGAGTTTTGGCTCGAGTATCAGGAGCACGAGAATGACTCATTTACACCTCTACGCATATCTAATGGTAACACAACTAGTATCCATTCTTTATTTTTTAATTAAATATGCATAATTTAAAATTAATGCATTTTATATTATAAGAATGCATTTTTATTAAAAAAAAAAAACAAGAGTTAATGGGTGTTTATCAAATAACGAGGGATTTAATATTTTTCTTTTATTATTATTATTATTATTATTATTATTATTATTATTATTATTATTATTATTATTATTATTATTATTTAATGGTGAAATTTTGTGATGGATTCATTTTTTTTTTGTGTGTAGTGTTACATCTTTTTCGCCAAACATTTTTATGTTGATATGAGGAATTAATGATTGAGCCATTTTGTTTCGTTTGAAACAGACAGAAAAACTCGCATATGATTTTAAATATTTTGCTTTTTCTACCACCTTTCATTGCCTCATATCATCGAGCACTGATCCAATACTTTTGATTAATTTTATGAACTATTGCTTATATAAATTTAAAATGTTATATTAAAATTAGTTGCTTTCACTCAATTTTGAAAATATATTAATATACAAACACTATGTTTTTTTTTTTAAATGATTATTGTTTTGATCATTACAATAATTATAGAAGTACCAGATTTAAAAGTTAAAAAGAAAAATATAATTATAGTGCAATGTAAATAGATAAGGTGAACCATATAACTATATATTACCTATTTCTCGAGACCTAAACATTAAATTGATTATCTAATATTGTGTTTGTAGAAAAGTTAATTAAATTAAATAAAAAGTTAAATAAATTAAAAAAAAATTAATTATATCTCTGGCGACATCCCATATTTTAATTTGAATTTCTATTTACCGCCTCCCTTTTACTACTCACCGTCCCTTCCCACCAATTACGTTTTTGCCCTTCACTCTCTCTCTCTACTCTTCTCTTCTCGACTTTCTACGCCTCTTTTGACCGTAAAAAATATTTCAAAAAAATACCAAAAAAATACCATGACATCGGCAAAACATTGAAGATTGACCATGTATTTTTTTTATATTTTTTTACTTTATAAATAATTTTTTAATTTTTTTTTGCACGTCCGGCCGAACCAGCCAGACGCGCACGGTCGCGTCCGGCCCGTCCGGTTGGACGCGATTGGTTGCGTCCGGCCGGACGCGCAAAAAAAAAAAAAAAAAAAAAAATTATTTATAAAGTAAAAAATATAAAAAAAATATATGGTCAATTTTCAATGTCTTGCCGATGTCATGGTATTTTTTTGACATTTTTTCAAAAAAATTTTAATGGTCAAAAAAGTCGTAGAAAGTCGAGAGAAAAAGAATAGAGAGAGAGAGTAGAGAGTACTGAAGGGCAAAAACGTCCAAGGGGGACGATGACTAGTAATAAGGGGGCGGTAAATAGTAATGCCCTTTAATTTCCTCTTGAATATTAAGAGTGATATATATTAATTTTTTTTTTATTTATATGTGTGATAAGTTACAAATAAAATTAATTTCAATTACAAATTATAATCTTGACAATAGTTTCTTTGACACGGACCAGTCCGACGGGTAGACCTGGGACCGGAGACAAAACCGGTTCGGGTGGGCCGGGTCAAGAGCCAATCCGGCCCATACATATATATATATATA
>CACSLK010020336.1:1154525-1168945 GCA_902706635.1 Striga hermonthica
TATATATATATATATATATATATATTAAATAAAACATGTATATATGTATACATGGTAAATATTTATCATGAGATACATATTATTAACAATTTAATGTACAAATTATACATAAAATTAAATTTTGTTAATTTGATGTATATTTATATGACAAAAAATACTCAATATATAATTTTAAAAAATTTAAAATTAATTATCGGCTCAGCAATTAACCTGGTGACCCAATTGAACCGATGACCCAGTGACCCGGAGACCTGCTCGAATTGACTATCGGGCCGGATTTAAAAACTATATTCTTGACCTCAATTGGATAATAATTAATTATTCATTATATCCCAACTAACTAATTGTCTCAACTTCCCAAAAAATAGTGAGTTTCTCAAAATTAAAAAGAAAAAAAATACAAATACTCCCGTTAGACTGTCTAATCACAAATGTCATACTACTTTCTTGTAAAAAATATATTTATATCGTATGATATATTTTTATATATTTATTAAAATATGATATTTAAGTGTGAAACAGTGAAAGTATATATATACATGATTACATATCATTATTTTTATGAAATATTATATTTTTATATATTTATTAAAGTATGATATTTAAGTGTGAAAGTATATATATCTAATGTTTGACAGAGAATCGACTAATAGAAAAACCACAAATATATATATATAGAATCATTTTCTATTTAGAATTCATAAGTTGAAATCCTTAAATTCTATGCAAAGACCAAAAAACACCTAATTGATTACATTTATAATTAATTTTGCATACCACAAAATGGTGTAAATCTATAGCATTGTGGGCAAAGGAATATTTTATTGTTTATGAACAGAATATTATAGCTGTGTTTCCCTATATTGAAGTCTATTATACTTCAACAAATTTTAACAAAACGTTAAAAGGTAGAATGGTGTTAGGCAAAAGATAGATAAGTTTAAAAAAAATAAAAAATAAAAAATAAAATTTATAAGAATTTTTATTGGCACCAAATAAACATATTCTATAAAAAAACAAACCTATGAAAGTTGGGTGAAACCTAAAGCACCCAAACTAGGAATTTACTTGAAATTAACCACAAATGTCACACTCAAATGAATGATTTTTTTTTTTTTTTTTTATTAAATCTTGAAAACATATGGTTTGATAGTTTGGTATAATTTAATGTGGTAAAGAGTTTCAATTGGAAAAAATGTCTTCATGGTGGGTATCTATATGATGTAGCTTCTAGGAGCTCATGGCATCTGTAGGAAACGGGGGAAAAACAGGTCCGGTTCCACGCACGTGAAGTATACCATAAGTAGAGAAAGCTCAAGTGAGGTTTCATATCAAAACCAATTGGTAGAAGGAGGAGTATCTCACTAGACTTATAAATTAGACTTATTTTTACTGTATAAACGATGTGGGACAACTCACAAATGATATTCTAACACGTCCCCTCACTTGTAAGTCTTTCATAAGAAGCTCAAGCCCATATACGGAGCCGGGTGTCCAAGTCTTACTAGAAATAGGCTGGGTAAACGGATACGCCATCCCACGGTCTCAATAGAACCGGCTCTGATACCATGTAGGAAACGAGAATAAGAAGTGTGTTCCCACGCACGTGAAACGCACCGTAAGTGCGTGGGACCGCACCATAAGCAGGGAAAACCCAGATAAAGCCCAAGTGGGGTTCTATTCCCAATATAATTAGGCCACTAGACTTATAAATTAGGCTTATTTTCCCTATATAAACGATGTGAGATAACTAACAAATGATATTCTAACAACATTAATGTAGTTTTGTAAATAATTTATTTGGGGAGTTTTTTATATTTTTTTTTCTTTTCTTTTTGGAGAATGATATAGTTTATCAAATTTTAGAGGGCGGCTATTCGAAGAATTTGAATCAGAATTTTTTAGAATTCTCTATCTTTGCCAAAAACATCCATTTACATATAAATTAACAAATTTTTGGTGAAAATAAGTGTAAGAAATTGGGGAAAAAACGGGTATGGTATCACTAACATGAAGCGCACCTAAGCGGGGAAAGCCCATATGAAGCCCAAGTAGGGTTCCATCCCAAAACCAATTGATTGAAGGAGGAGTAGCTCATTAAACTTATAAGGTGGGTCTATTTTCCATGTATGAACAATGTGGGACAACTCACAAGTGATATTCTAACACGCCCCTCACTTGTGAGTCCTTCGGAAGCCCAAGCCCAACTGGGTGCCCCAAGCCTATTAGAAGTAGACTTCCATAAACGGGTACGTGGGGAAGCAGACTCCCATAAATGGATGCGAGAAGCTCAAGCCCAGCCCAACTGGGTGCCCCAAGCCTACTAGAAGTAGACTCCCATAAACGGGTACGTGGGGAAGCAGACTCCCATAAACGGGTATGACGGTCCCAATAGAACCGACTCTGATACCATGTAAGAAACTGGGGGAAAAACGAGTGTGGCCCCACTAACATGAAGCGCACCAAAGCGGGGAAAGCCCATATGAAGCCCAAGTGGGGTTCAATCCCAAAATCAATTGATTGAATGAAGAGTAGCCCATTAGACTTATAAGGTGAGTCTATTTTCTATGTATGAACGATGTGGGACAATTCACAAGTGATATTCTAACAATGAGTTATTAAATAAATAATAATATTTATTATGTATAAAAGAGTTAAATGTGGACAATAATCTTGCAGAAAATACGTGAAAAAACATCCACACATAATATCATTTGAATACTTTCAAGCGTAGCTAGCATTACTAAATATCAACAATATTCAACTTATGTAGTAAAGAATCACACTATTTCTCACTTTAAAACTCATTCTCATATTACATTACAATTTAAATTAATAGTATAGAATGACGTTCATAATCCTCGTTGCAAAATTAAATCAATATTTTTTATTATATCAAATTTGTCATTTTGAACAATCTGCTCCATATTCGATCTCTCGTCACTTGCAAAGCGTCGGGATATTTTCCCGTCGTAGACAATTCTGTCGTTCATGTCAGAAAACGTGCTTACCTAAGCAATGGTTTAATAATTTTATATCAATATGTATTAGTGATTTAGGAAAAAAATAAAAATAAAAATCACTTTCATGCTATCTAAATAAAAAGACACATTTCGAAGGGAAAATAGATTATGTGAATCTCAAAAGATACTTAGTTGATTAAATTATCTTGATAAGATAAAATGTCTACCTTATTTAGATATAAAAAAAAATAAAAAATATTTTACATTGGTTCGGGGAAAAAAGGTGCGGTCCCATCAAGTGAAGCTCACCATAAGAAGGTGAGCCTATAGTGAGGTGCACCTTAGTGAGATTACATCTTAAAAATAATTGATGATGAGAGAGGTAGTCCACTAAGCTTATAAAATCAATGTGAGACAATTCACAGTGATATTCTAACATGCCCTTTCACTTGTAAGTCTTTCGTAAGCCCAAGCCCACAGAGCAGGCCGGGTAGAGAGAGTCATTATTGTCTCAAGTGATATTCTAACACGTCCCCTCACTTGTGAGTCCTTCGTAAAGTGAAGCCCATAGAACAGGCCAGGTAAAGAGATAAGCTCAAGACTAGAGCAGGTCGAGTAGAGAAAGTCATTGTAGGTCTTAGGACATACCCGCTCTGATACTATATTAGAAACGGGAGAAGAGGGTGCAGTCCCACCAAGTGCAGCACACCATAAGAGAGTGAGTCTAGGTGCACCTTAGTGAGGTTCCATCTTAAAATCAATTAGTGATGGGAAGAATAGCACACTAGGCTTATATACTCGGCTCATTTTCCCTATAGAATCAATGTGGGACAACTCACAAGTGATATTCTAACATTTTATATAATCAAACATCTTACTTCTTGATCGTCAAATATACTCTACTTGTTCGAAACCACCTCTCAAACTTATAACACTTCAACAAGTTCAACACTCGATTTCAGTTCTAGCTATAATACAACTCGCACTATGAGTTCTTACTTCTTCAACTCACAACTCGAGCTTTTACTTCTTTATCTCACCACTCGAGCTCGAGCTCTAACTTCTCTAGCTCACGACTCGAACAACACGATTTCAAGTTCACACATCTTGATTACGACTTTTTGCTAACATGGTGTAACATTAAATATGGACACCTTATTCCATGTAACCAAACCCAATTTATTTGTACAATTGAATGGAATTTAACTCAAATGATCAATCTTTTATGGACAAGCAGCCCTAATTTGAGTTTGTTATATGTTTATTAGAAATAATAAAATTCATCTTCTCACATTGTTAAAAATAAATAATTAACACCCAATATGAATATTTTACATTCAAAATTAAATAATTGAATACAATATATACAATATATATAGATATATATTTTAGTATGTGGTGAGGTATGGGTGTTATTAGGCAAAGTTGAGGCCTAAAAATAAGCTAAATTCACATGGGAACCTTAGTTGGAATGTTTTTTTTTTATTATTATTTTTTCTTGGGAATCTGAAAGGCTCTCTTTCTCTACATATTTTTCTTTCTGCACTGTATCTTCACCCTCACATGCTGCCCTCTGCCCATGTGCATCTTCCCAATAAATAATAATATGATGCTCTAAAATTTTTATTTTATATTCCATTTTTTTTCTCTAGTAAAAGTTCAATGAAACTTTATTATATATATTAGTTGTAGCAAATACACAAATAAGTGGGTTGTTTTATCAATTGTTAGCAAGTTTAATTAAAATTGGATATCAACAAATAGTTTGTTGATAGAGAATTAATTAGCCCAGTTGCACTATTTATTTTTTTTTTCTTAAATTATTTAAAAATAATAAATAAAAATTATATTTTAAAATATATTATATGATTATAAATTTTTATCAATTAGTTAGCCATCTGTATACTTTAAATTATCAAAATATTAAAGTATAAAATTCGTTACTTATAATACTATTAATATTAATAAATTAAATACGATCCAACCATTAAAACACTAACCTAATAAATGAACCATTTAAATTATAGCTTCATTATGATAATCGACCATAACCTTGCTTATTAGTAATGATAGATTATTTGTGTTGATAGTTTTTTCATTTGATTGTTTACTTAATCACTGATTTTTTGAAAAATAAAAAATAATAAGTCACAAGGGATCCACTGGGCTGGAGCCCAACCAACATATATACAAGCCAACAGGCCCATTACTTATTTGCTAGCTTTATTGAGAAAATTATATTTTTCAATTTCATTTGTACTTTTTTTTTTAACAAAACAATAAATTTTATAAGTCTAAAAAAGAAGATTTTACAATAAATATCGAAAGCCTAACTGGCCCTTATAAAAGCACAAAGGAGGTGGAATCGAGAGGAATGCTAACTATAGCACCTAGACAAGACAAAACCAACCGGAATTGGATCCACTTATCGGCAGTAACCAAAAACAACTGAAAGCGGTATGTTGAAGCCCAATCCAGACAAACAATGAACTAAATACTCCAACAAGTGGAGAACACACATTAAAAAATAAGTGGGTTGTTTTTAAGTAAATCTCTATTCCTATTATATACTAATAGATTATTATTTTTTTCAAAGAAAAAAATGATACGGAATTTAATTAATACGTACTAATGTTATCAGTTGATTCTGATTTACCAAAATTATTAGATTTTTCTACTACAAATATATTCATACCTTTTTAATATATATGTATCATGTTCAAATCTTACATTTTTCAAATTCAATGCTTTTTAATTTTGATGGGATATTAATGCTTCGTATTTTCAAAACCTAAAAATTCGTAAATTTAAAGAGATACATAAAGATTTAGTTAGGAAAGAAAAAAATGATCAATTTAGTTACCTAAAAAATTGGTTTGGCAATATCCTATCAAAACATCCAACTAAGTATAAGGTTAGTAAAGATGAGAGTGACTATTCACTGTAATATCAGGTTCCCCGAACCCATTTTGAGGGATTTCCACTTTGGCCCTCTCCTCTCCCTATGGTCGTCAATTACATTTTTTCTCTCCTTTTAGTCGAGACTCACTTTGCTCTCCTCGCCCGCTCCGTACAAGCTTTCTCTTTCTTTGGATGCCTTCGGTTCATGTAAGGTTGATTCTTCCCGGTTGGGTTGGTTAGCTGTTTGAACTCCGTTCCTAGTTTGAGCATCAGACTAGAAAAGAGTACGCATAGTTGGCAGAATCTAAAAAGCGATATGATATATTTGGAAGCGCCGCTGCTCCCTGATTTTTTATCCCGATGGTACTGAATTGAACCCGGGTTTACTAGCACAGAGGGTTAGTTCGACGGCTCATGGGTGTATTTTTATTTGTTACTTATAATAGTAAGTCAACCATTTTATTTTTTAAGTCAAAGTTACTATTTATGTATTTTTCAACAACCTCTTTATATTATTACTATAAACTAGTGTGTGGCCCGTGCGATGCACGGAAAAACAATATTACGATTGTATTACAAATTAAATATATAAATAACATTAATCATGATTTATCCATTATTTTTAAATTAAACCGGGTTGGAAACAGTCCGACCGGATGGACCGAGAACCGATTTATAACCAATCTAGTTCGCTTGAATAAAATATTTGCTCTCGAACCTGTGAACACCAGTCGGTTGGACTAGTTGGATCGATACGATTTTCTAAATAAATTTTGTTATATTTAAAATTATTTTAAATAAAATTACATCTTTAAATAAAATAGTGATTTATAAATTATTTATTATTTAGTTTAAACATTTGAATTTATAAATCGTTCAAATATCTAAGTAACACATTTATTTAAATTTATTACAAAAAGTACTATATATATACATATTAAAATGTTTATAAATTAAAATCTGAACAAACAACAAATGATTTAATAAAATAGCTTGATCGTTCGATGACGGTCCAGTTCTAAAAGCCTTATACTTATTGTACATTAATATATATTATAGTAAAATATTATTTAATTCACATAAATATTAATAAAATGATATATAAATGTTCATAAATCATTAAACATGTTGTCATAAAAGTATTTTCAATACGATTTTTTTGAAGTTTGGACTACATCACATTCATGTAATAAAATATTTTCAATATAAAATTTATATTTAGGTTCAATAATCGATTCGATGTGGTCGAACTGATACATAACTTTGTCACTTGGGACCAACCAAGTTGTGTCAAGTTTTTTTGACTATTTTAAATATCATCTAAAAGTAATTCAATCAACCTGGGAAGTACCCTAATTCAATCACCCGATTGATCCGAAGAAATTTTCTTATTTTCTTTAAATATATTTAATTTTATGAAATAAAAATATTTAATAATTCATATAATAAATGTCTACACCAAATGATAGTATATTAAGATTATAAATTATATACTAAAAAAAGAATTAATTATTTTTACTTTATGCATATTAGTAAAAAATAAACATAGTAATTTCAAAAGATTAAGATTAATTGATTGATTATATGCAATTTAAAAAATATTTTTAGCGTTCAATATTTTTTTTAAAGGTACAAATATAAAGTCTGAGAGTTTGTAAAACTTTTGTTATATTGTGAATTCAGATTTTATAAATTTAGAGACCGATATATTAATGTTGTTCATTGTTTCTAAGAAAAAAAAATAATAAAAATATACACACTTAATAAATCTAAGAGAATATTTAAAATAATAAAATGAACTAAAATCCAAAATTCAAGATAACATTTAATGTTGCATGATTTAAAAAAACATAAGAAAAATAATAAAACTTACTGTTTATAGGCTGCATTAAATTCTGACCTATTTTTGCTACTATTTTAGATAAATGGTAATTCTTTATATATATATATATATATATATAGATTTTAGATAAATTGTAATTCTTATTATATATATAAATATAGATATAAATCATGGTTTTTGATCGCGGGCTATGGAAAATAGCGTCGGGCATTTCTGGCCGCTATTCGACGCTATAGCGCCGCTATGGCATAGTAGCGCCAGGCTGTTTTTGCCGCTATTCGCGCTATTCGTGCTATTCACGCTATTTGGCGCTATAGCGGCGCCGCTATAGCGCCAAATAGCGCGAATAGCGGCAAAAACAACAATAGCTTGGCGTTAGCTGATCTGAGCCGCTATAGCGGCGCTATAACGCGCTATTTAAAACCATGATATAAATTTTAATATATTATTAAAATCTTATTCACAACTAATCATACTATTTTTTTTTAAAAAAATTTAGTGTAGCTAATTTTTAAAAACTCATTTTGAAATGGTTATTTAATATACAAGCGCGCCTTAACTCCATAAAAGTTGTCACGTAGGTATAAATAGTTATTAAATACCAAAGGCAAACACAGTTCACTCAGT
This sequence comes from Striga hermonthica, assembly GCA_902706635.1. Taxonomy (NCBI): domain Eukaryota; kingdom Viridiplantae; phylum Streptophyta; class Magnoliopsida; order Lamiales; family Orobanchaceae; genus Striga; species Striga hermonthica. The sequence continues at coordinate 1,162,860 of CACSLK010020336.1, forward strand.
CCTTAAGGGCGTGGTTGTTTACAAAATAATTTACTCACTTTTATTTCAACTAAAAATCTAACTCAACTTTAACTCAACCCCACCATCTTTAATATTATTTATATAATTAAATAATACAAACCAATCATTCTTACACATCACATCAACTTTAATTCACTATTCATCCACTCACATAATTTTAACTACCTATCATTTCCAATCATTTTCAATCATTTATCTCTTACTTTTTACATCAAATCAATTTTAATTATTTTATTTTAAATATTATTTTAATACATTCTGAAAATTCTACTATATGTGCGAGATAAATACAAAGATTGTTTCAGAATTGAAGTTAAAAATTGACACAATACAAAAATTTGGGATGATCCCTGGATCCCATCCATCAAATATGGGTCTCCTTCTCCCCAATCAGGTCAAGATGGGCAGTTGGTGTGGGTCAATGAGCTAATGGAACCTGGGGGCAGGAGATGGAATTCTGAGTTATTGGGGAAAGTGTTCTCTCAGCAAGACAAAGAAGCCATACTGAAGATTAAAAATCTGGATCCTCTTCAGAGTGACAAGTGGATGTGGACTCCTAATGATAAAGGTAAGTTTTCTGTGGCTGGTACTTATTCTCACATTATCAATCTTAAAGTTCTCAATTTGGGGACACCTGAGAGTAGCCACTCCCATTGCCTGAATAAAAAAGTTAGAACAAGATGCTGGGCTTTGAAAATCAAGAACAAGCTTAAGCACTTTCTCTGGAAATGCTATAGCAAAATTCTTCCTGTTAGTATTCATCTTAAAGATAGAGGCATGGATATTGACCCAATGTGTAGCTGCTGTGGGGAGGAGATTGAAACAACAGAACACATTTTCTTTAACTGCATCAGAGCACAGAGAGTATGGAAAATGGCCCCAATTCACTGGGATGGCCTCACTGAAGATGCTAAGTGTTTCAGAAGATGGTGGTGGGTGATCTGCACCTTGGATAAGTCTCAGATCTCTCAAGACAGAATTCAACTAACCACATACATTTTATGGTGGTTATGGAAATCAAGGAATCTTTGGAAGTTTAAAAATAATTGGGTCCCTGAAAAGGAGGTGGTGAAGTTGGCAGTGAATGATTGGAGAGAATTTTCTGCTGTTCAGGCCTTGTAGTTTTTTTTGCTTTCCAACTGGTTGATGGCTAGGTCCTTTGCAGGTTCAGTGGTGATTTGCCCTTGGTTAGTCTTTGTCTTCTTTATCTGGTTCTGGTTGCTGTTGGTTGGCTAGTCCTTGCAGTTCAGCTGAAGGTTCCAGCTTTTTTATAGCTGCCTTTGGTCTGAGGGTGTGTTGCTGGTTGCTTTGTTGGGTTTTTCTTGTGTATTTTCCTTGCTCTTTCTTGTGGGAGGGTCTGTTTTCTGCTGTGGGTTCTTTAGCCCTTGTCTTTGTTGTATTTTCTTTCCTTTTGGTTGTTCTGGTGCAGTGTAGTTTTGGGTAGGTTTTTAGTTCTCTTGTTAGTTTGTTAGCTTTGTGTTGTGTTGGTTTAGGGCATCCTTGTATGGCCCTCTGGGAATTGCTGTAATTATGTATCTGTACTCTGTTTCCTTTGCTATTTTAACTAGTACGTACCCCGTGCGATGCACGAGACAGAAATATTAAATAAATTATTTTCACATATTTTGTCGGTTTAAGTATATATAGTAATAGTATTATCATCTATTTTTCATCTCTTTTAATCAGCGTTAAGTATAATAAACAATAAGGTTATAATATATTTTGCACCTCTTTCAAAAAACGTTATTTTTTTAGTCAAAATATTAAAATAATTAATATATTATTTCACTAAGATATAATATATATTTATTCCTCGATATAAGAGAGAATAACAATTTTACTTATTTTTTTTCACTATAATACTTAATTATTATTTTATTATACACTTTTTGTCATATAATATCATTATTATTTATAAAATTATAGAAGTTGTACGTCTTCTTTTTATTTTTATTTTAGATAATGAAAAATATTTAATGCACGTTTGTATTATTTATTTATGTAATCGATGTAAAATATGTAAATAAATTTAATATTAAATAGTGTATAAATATTTTACAAAATATACACATATTTTTTTAGAATTTAATTTTGTATACTAATTAAAAAATTTTGATTTAGAAAATGCCAAAAACTCGATCACTCTATGATCAAGATTTTTCTAATTCGCATTATAAGGATTTATGGTTTATTTATCATACTCAGCAATGAAAATAAATTTTACAATAATTTAATTATAGAAATAAATCAAAATAAAAAAATGAAAAAAATATAATCATGAGTGCCAATAATATACAAATAAATTCTAAACAATAGTTAATATGTTTCAATTTTAACTTTTTACCATTAGTAAAACTATAATGTATCTGGCCATTATCTCTTAAATGATAAAATATATTAATTTGAAAAATGATTTATTTTTTATATTTAACAAAATAAAGCTTAAGAAACAAATATATTGACAAAGATTAATTCACCAACTTAATTTTGTCTCATTACTTGGAAATTCTACCTAATATGTTACGATTTTTCATAAATATTTTTGGATAAAAAGTGAATATTTGTAGAAAAAAAACAACAACTAATATTATGGTTAGAACTTAAAATATGGTTTAATGTTATCTTGACCAAAATATTACCAACATGGATCACAAAAACCAATCTTGTAATTTATTATAATGACTATCAATGTAAGTATTACAAATGTTAATAAAACAATATTTATCTTGACCAAAATATTATCAACATGAATCACGAAAATCAATCTTGTAATTTATTATAATAAATATCAATGAAATTACTGCATATATTAATAAATTTAATTAAGTAATTATTTGATCATATGGTATTTGATCTTATTTGAAAACGTGTAAATAGAATCAATTAATTCATAAATTATGTAATTGTACAGCCAATCAAGCCTTGAAATCCGAAATTTTGTTACACATTTTATTAGGAATTTGTGTGATTTGTTACTTTGATTTCGAAAATTTGTTAGCGGATTGTAGGGGACTTTGTTTGGAATGATTATTTTGTTACACATTTTATTAGGAATTTGTGTGATTTGTTACTTTGATTTTGAAAATTTGTTAGCGGATTGTAGGGGACTTTGTTTGGAATGATTATTTTGTTACACATTTTATTAGGAATTTGTGTGATTTGTTACTTTGATTTCAAAAATTTGTTAGCGGATTGTAGGGGACTTTGTTTGGAATGATTGGGAATTTGCTCAACAAATGACACCATAAATCCCGTTTTTGATTTTTTATTTTGTTAACACAAATCGGATATCCGATTGTCTTTCCCTAACTTATCTCATTTAATTTGTTCTATTTCACACGTCTTTTCCTATTTACTTAATTAATTCCTTTTTTTTTTACCTAAAATATCGAAAATTTGATAACAATATTCTACAACCTTCTTTCCCTAACTTATCTCATTTAATTGTTCTATTTCACACGTTTTTTCCTATTTACTTAATTAATTCCTTTTTTTTTACCTAAAATATCGAAAATTTGATAACAATATTCTACAACCTCGGTAACACGGTTAAACAATTGTCCTACTGATTTTTTGCCATCTTTTTTGCATCAAAATCTTATTTTAATTTGCCAACTAATCATTATTATAGGAAAGATAGCCGCATTGAATTGAAGGGATATTTCTAATAACATAAATCGGATATTATCCCTTAATAAGGGATATTATTCCTAATAACAATCGGATTTTCCATAACAATCGTTCTGTCAATATAAACTACTATATAAATACAGTCTTGACCAACAAATTCTACATCATACACATACACAAACCGCAATAAAACCTTTCTTTTGCGAATCTTTTTAACATCATCTCAACATGCCTTTGAATTTCGGAGTCATCAAGGATATCCACCGATCCAATAAGCCACCAATCAAGCTACGCATAATTCGGATGTTCCAACGAGTTGAAGACGTTCGCAATTACCGAAATGTTCTAGAGATTACATTTCATCATTCGGAGGTAACATGTTCACACATTCATAGTGTATTTTAATCTAAATTTTAACTTATTTTATTCTGTTTATTAAATGATTCAATAATACAATAATCCAATATGCATTGTTTTAGGGATTGCGAATTACTGGCATAATTCGACCTGTGAATATCCAAAAATTCATCGGCGATATTGAAGAAGGGGGTAAGTATGTCTTGACAAACTATCAAGTTGAAAGTAATATTGACATCTACAAATCGACTATAGGAAAATGGAGGATCATTATCCATGGCCAAACCAAGATTGTCAATTGGAAGGGGGATTTTCCTATGCATCGTTTTGAGTTTAGAAACTTTCTAACTTTGATGGATGTTCGTAAGATTGAAGAAGCCATGTTGTTTGGTACGTTAGATTTTTTGTTTATGTTTTAATTTGTAATTTTTTTAAATTAGATAAAATTCTGCAATATAATTTTTTTAAACTATATTCCTTTATATTTTGTATTTTTAATATAATGTTTTTTTAATACCTATGTAGATATCATTGGATTGGTTGTTTCAATACAACCGATCCAAATGAAGGTTATCAAGGGTGTTCCTACGCAAATGATAGTATTCTCTATCATGGACTTGGAGTAAGCATCTATATCCTTATTTTTTATTATTTTTTTAATCAATTGTTTATTATAGATTTTATTTTATTATTTTATTTTAAAAAAAAATTCGTTAAGACTTTTTTATGTATTTTACCTATTTTTTTAATCCTTATTTTATTTTTATAATTTTTTAAAATATATATCAATGTCCGATTTCGATTTTATGTTATAGTAGTTTGTGTCCACAATGTATAGGGGGAACGTAAAGGAATGCACTGTTTGGGGGCGTTATGTTGATCAATTGGTTGCTTTGGAGCATCATTATGAAAATGAAGGGTCACCTTTTGTCATCATAATGCAAATGTGTCGTGCAAAAGAGTGGAGAGGTAACTTCGATTGCAATTAATAATCTTTTCAATATATTTGTTCAAGCATTTGTTTTATACTAATTTTCTAATAATTGTCTAATAATTTTCTAATAGTTTTTTAATGTGTAATTTATAATTTATATTTTTCTATTGGTTTATTGTAAGAACAATACAATTCAATGTATGTAAATCGATATATAAAAAAAGTTGTACGATAATTAAAGTAGCGTACATTCACATCATTCTGCCAATCTCATGCAAAAATAACAATAATAATAATAAAAATTGTAGAACATATACAATGAAATCGCATACGAGTTTCGAATTTCTGTGTGAAAATTTCAAATCGAATACAAAAGGTTTAATCTTTGTATAAAATACAATCTAATATGTTTTTGTTTTTACAAAAATCTACTTTTCGTTATCAAAATTGCAGATCGAGCACAAAAAAAATCAACCTGGGTATCAAAAGTCGAGTTAAAATGAGAAGTTTTTTTTTTTTTAAAAAAATAAAATTATTATTTTTTCTGAAAAGTGACGACCGCACACGAAACATTGCATTTTGTTGAAAACTGATAAACGATCTAACAAAATCGTACAAACATATGAAATCAAAATAATTATAATTCGTAAAAAAAAATAGGAATACATAATACAAATATAAACTATAAATATATTAACTAATTACATAATTTCAGTGTGCTAATTCAAAATCGGAAATTATACTTGAGCTAGAAAGCATAACTAAGTAAGAAAATCGAATTTCATGTCTTAAATTCAACAAGAATCGAAAATTTCGAAGATGAAACATGAGGAGAGGAAAGAGTGAAGCGGCGCAAATGGCAAGCCTAAACCTAATGCCGACAAAATGCTATTATAGGGCCGATTTCGCACGTGCATTTCGGTTAATTATTGTCAACCGTTCGATCTTTTTTTTTTTAACTGAATTGTATTTGGGCTCTCTAATAGTGGGTCGTTTGCAATAAAAAAAAAAAAGATATTACACCATGTACAATATATATCACTTTTTGCAAAATTATCACATGTATAACATTAATTACAAAATTACTAGATATATAAAAAATAATTAATTTAAGCATGCAATTAACTGATGTCATGATCGTTCC
>CACSLK010020336.1:1169041-1183555 GCA_902706635.1 Striga hermonthica
AAAAAAAAAAAAAAAAAAAAACTATACCACATTTTTCAAAATTAACTATAGTTAACAATAACTAAATATGAACAAATTATTTCATATACAATCTAAGTCCTAATTTTTTTCCTTTTTTTTTTGTTCGTCTTCCTCTTGCTTCCATCGTTCTTCAATCTGTGCATTTTAGACGCCAACACAAGGTCTCGCGTGTGCGAAAATTCCTCAGGTACGATTTATTTGTGTTTTTTCTCCGTTGATTTTAGCGTCCTCGGCTCCGAGCATGTCTTCATGTTTTTCCGCATTTCCTCACGGCGCTGCTTTTTTCTCTCTTTGATTTAAGATGTTCTGTACTACTATTCCTGATTTAGAGTGAACGAATTGATGATTTGTACAATTATCACGCAATTTTTTCATGAATACGCGAATTTTATCTGTACCTGCTTCATTTTTTTGTGTTTAACCTTTTTCCCAGGGTTACAGTGTGATTGTATTTTTTATGTTTTTTTTGAATGCATCTTTCCCTTGACGATAGATCTGAAAAATGAAGATCAGGATAAACTATTGCGTTCGGGTACTCCTGATTGAGAATTTTGGCATGCTAACTTTTAGTGTGATTAAGTTTATTATTAATACCCTGTGATATCAGTAGCCGATAAATTGTAGCTGAAGTGAGTTTAGTCTAACTTTATGTGCTGATTTTACGTGTTTTTTTTTTTTTTTTTTTTTTTTTTTTTTTTTTTTTTTTTTTTTTTTTTTTTTTATCAGTGTACTGATTGAGGATTCAGAGAAGACAGTTCCACTGATTGAGGATTCAGAGAGGCATCACAGGGAGCTTCTCGTTTGCTGGTATGGTTTGATTCATAATTTCAGTAATGTAAGGTCACTTGAAGCCATTGGAACTGCGACAATTCCTGTTCTCATGACTTTGTTGAGTTTGATTGTCCCGGTATTAGCGAAAGTTTCTTGGTGTTTCTTATCATGCATGTTAGTTACTAGTTGGTTGTGTAGTAAGACTTTCCACTTGGCATATTTTCCTGATTCCTATCCTGTTCTGTTTTGTAGGGATCGTGGTTGCATGAATGAAGAGCCAAGCGAATTTCATCTGGTATTGTATTTTGTAGTGAATGTGTTCCTAAATAGGAAAGATAATCCATCGGGTACCCATTTACATAGTATCGCCATCTTTTGTCTAAATTTTTGTTGTTTTATTTTATTCTAGGCGGGTGATATTCTGACTGCGAATGACATATCCAAACTAGGTGCAGAACTGGCAGCTCTTAAGGTGCTTTATTTGCTCAACACTTATCCATTTCTTCTGCATATCAAATGGACTTATACATTTCTAATTTATGTGTTTGTTCACTCTAGATAATAGGAATATGCTTTCAGCAATGTCAAGAGTGAAGATAATTCTTCAAAGTTGTTTTTTCATCATGTCTGGATAATAGGAATATGCTTTATTTGTTTATGGAATTCATCATGTCTGGGGAAATGCTTTCACTTCGTTACATGTGACGCTTCAGTAAATGATGAAATAGATGTATACAAACAACTTTATTTTCATCAAATGTGCTAAATGTGACACTGATAAGAGGTTTTGTGATATTCATATTTCAGCATATACTTGGCATCGTCATCCCAAGATAGTGTTGCCTTTTAATTTTCCTTTATACATTTGGGGTAGGATAAAGAAGAATACTATGAAAGGTGATTGTTCAAGTATTATCATACATCACTTTGGTGGGGTTGTCATAAAAAGACAAAATGCATTTGTGATCTTTGCTGTAAAGAAAAGGGAGTAATGTACCCTAGGAAAGTTACAGCGCTGTAGTTGAATAGCTTGAGTACATATTTAGAAGGGATTGAAAGTTTTACATATCGTTCCAATCATTGTGTGGATTTCATTTTTTTCTTCCGGTTTTTCCAACTTTGAGAATCTCGTAGTGTTCCTTACTAATTTCTTGCCTATTTTCCTTGCTAATTTGTGTCGTTGTGGATTTCCTAGGTTTTTTTTTTTCGTTGATTTATTGAGGATTTCATTTTTTTTTATTGTTTTTTCTGACTATGAGAAGCTCAAAGTGTTTGTCTACGATTTGGTGAACTAAATTGACGCTGTTAAGCTGTATTAGTTGTGAAGACGTGTTTGTAAGTTTATGAGGAATTTGGATGCCGAAGAATGCCGTTTATAGTGATTGAACTTTGTGCATCTTTTTTAAATGTAAAGAAAAAAGAAATGCAAAATAAATGAGGAATACGATTAATATGTAAGAATGATGGTCTCTTTGTTGATTATGTTACTGCTTATGGCAAATGAGGTTTGGATAAGTTTGATATCAGAGTAATAATTTTCTTGACAATGTGAGATTTGAATTTGGTTTCTTTATGTATCTTCTAAGAAAAGCTGTTTAAACTTTGTACTTCATTATGTAGAATCCAGGACAACTTAAAGTCCATTCAGGCGGGATTGTATGGAAGAAACAAGGAGGTGGCAAGGCTGTTGAAGTTGATAAATCTGATTTGATGGGGCTTACGTGGATGAAGGTTCCGAGGTCTAATCAACTTGGAGTTCGAAACAAAGATGGCCTTCGCTATAAATTCACTGGTTTTCGGGATCAGGTGAACAAATCTTTAGTACAATGTTTCTTATATTTGTCAAATTCTGGTGATCGTGTTTATTCATAATTCTTTCCACTGTTCTTATGTATGATTGGTTTGTAACTTTTGAGGATAATATTGGATACTTTATTGGATCTAACAAACTTTCTCGTAGTGGAAATTGGAAAGACAGCATATGGACAAGTCTTATATTCAATTGTTCATCCACTTAGATTCTTATTCATCATGACATTACTGCATTCTTGAGTATTCCTGTCACATTTCTCTCATGAAGTATATTCAATTTGTAAAACTAATGCACTCTTATGTTCTCATGGATGGTTGTTGTGCAGGATGTTGCTAGTCTGTCTACATTTTTCCAGTCTAATTTTGGGAAAACTCCAGAGGAGAAGCAGCTCTCTGTTAGTGGAAAAAACTGGGGAGAGGTTGATTTAAATGGTATGTTCCTACAATGTCAACTGGACTTAGTCAATTCATTCATGTTTAACTCTCTATTTTTATCTGATGAATCTTACAATTCTGGCTGTTAGATTTTCTTCAGTTTTCTTCAGTGGATTGATGTTGAAATTTGTTTGTTCTGTTAAGCACATTGCCAACCGACATATTTAACCTGCAATATAGGCAATATTTATTTTAAAGCTCCGTGGTAATGTACGTGGTGATTACATGATCTGCAGCTATTCATCCCTCCTTTTCTCCTCCCAAACCCTTTCTTCTTCAGCCTCTTTATCAAGATACGAATCATATGACTTATAAGGTTTCTGGAGGATCGATTTGCTAAGGTTCAGTTATACAATAATTTTTTCTTACTTTTCTATTTTGATATGCCTCACTTTTGTTTCCCAGGGAATACACTCAATTTTCTGGTGGGTGGTAAGCAAGCATTTGAGGTATCACTAGCTGATGTTGCACATACCCAACTTCAAGGAAAAATGATGTAACTTGGGAATTCCATGTAGATGACACAACTGGTGCCAATGAGGTATTTGTTTACTCTCCCTAAGTCCTTTATTGTCATGAAATTTGATGTGTTACAATCGTTTGCATATACTGATAGTGTCTACTATGAATAATAAATAGTCAATTTATTGAGTTTATGATTGTTTTACAGAAAGATTCATTAATGGAAATAAGGTTCCACATCCCCAATTCGAACACTCAATTTGTCGGGGATGAAAATCACCCTTCTGCTCAGGTAATTTTCAGATTGATTCTTGATATGGGATTGCATGTATGCTGTCGCTAAACTATTTTTGTGGAAATCTATGTTTGTAGGTGTTCAAAGAGGAGATTGTCTCTGTGGCAGATGTTGGAGCTGGAGGTGAGGAGGCCGTTGTTACTTTTGATGGAATTGCCATACTCACCCCAAGGTAGGATACATTTGGACCTTGTTTTCTTAAGTTACAAATGTTATTTTCTTCTATTTCGAACGGACTGTCTGACATTGATATTTCTGCTAGGGGACGATATAGCGTTGGACTTCATCTCTCATTTTTGCGTCTTCAAGGACAAGCTAATGATTTCAAAATTAAGTACAGCAGTGTCGTTCGTGTCTTTTGGCTACCTAAGGTTCTCTATCACTGTCCAGTGTTCGATTTTGTTTGACTAGTGTTGTGCAAATATATTTTGGAAACTGTACTTTATCTATTGCTTCAGTTGTTCTCTAAAACCATTTGAGGAGACAACTTGATTGCATCATGTCTAGTGATGAATTAACTTTGTTATTGCAGTCTAATCAACCACATACCTTCGCTATTGTGACTCTTGACCCGCCAATTAGGAAAGGTCAAACTTTGTGTCCCCATATTGTGATGCAGGTAATAATGAGTAAAATCATCAAAGTTAAAGCACAATTTTTCGAGTATTCAAGCAATCATGTTTTCATTTTTTTTTTTCTTAATTTCAGTTTGAGACCGATGCTGTGATAGACACCACCTTATCAATGAGTGATGAGCTTTATAATACCAGGTACAAGGACAAGCTCCAGCCAGAGCATAAGGTAGATAATGCTCCCAGTTGCTAACTTTCGAAATGTGGATTACTAGTTTGGTCATGTCTATCTGATTGAAGAAATTCTTGTATGTGCACAATGGTAGTCTTATTAACATAGGTACTGCCTTTTCAACGTCTCTTGAATTGCTAGACCTATTTTTAGAAGCCGTCATGCTGAAACTGAAGCTAAAACTTAACCGTGATGTGATTGATCTCCAAATATCAGGGACTGATCCATGAAATCTTTATTACAATTTTGCGTGGTTTGTCTGGTGCTAAAGTTACGAAACCAGGGAAGTTCCGTAGCAGTCAGGATGGTTACGCCGTGAAATCATCTCTTAAAGCTGAAGATGGAGTTATTTATCCACTTGAAAAGAGCTTTTTCTTTTTACCCAAACCACCCACTCTCATTCTGCATGAGGAGGTACAATTGTTACATACCTTTAAGGAAGCCTATGAATGCTGTTTTTGGCTGTACAAACTACGAACTCCAGGAATTAGTTATTAACACCCGAGTTATTTCTTTTTCTTATTTATTTAGATCGACTATGTGGAGTTTCAGAGGCATACGGCTGGGGGTTCGAATATGCATTACTTTGATCTTCTCATCAGGCTCAAGACCGAGCAGGAGCACCTTTTCCGAAATATTCAGAGAAATGAATACCACAATCTCTTTACATTTGTCAAGTTAGTTTATATCTCTTGCCTGTATTTTACTTAATTTCTCTTTTGAAAGACCTATAAGTGAGCATCAAAGCTGGTACTATTATTTGCAGAGAAAAAGGTCTGAAGATTATGAACTTGAATTTGGGTGGCCTTCAGACAACTGAAGGAGTTGTGGCTGTTCTCCAGAGTAATATTGATGACCCTGTGGATTATCATATCGAAATAATCAAGAATGCAGCTATCGACGCTGATGAGAGTGATGAGGAGGTATATATATATATATATATATATATATATATATATATATATATATATATATCATGCATTTTTGGGCTTTTGGAAGTATTTTTGAATAGCTGTTATCAGTTAATATCAGATGGGAACAGTTATAAAATGAGTACTACTGTTAAAAGTGGATTCACATGACCCTAGAATATAGACATTTCTAATTTAGGAATATAGAACAATAACCAGTATTTTTATATGCAGTTTACCGTAATGTTTTGTTATCGATGCAGGTTGAAGATTTTGTTGCTCAGAAAGACGATGAAGGCTCCCTGACTGTGATGATTCTGGAGGAGAATCCAATGCTAACGACAGTGGAGAGGAGAAAGAGGTCAGATTATCTGTTATACTTTGTTCATCTTCATTAGTTCAGTCCACTAATATTTATGTAACGGAGGATACATAACTATGTTATATCCAAGAGCTTGTGCTGTCTGTCTCTGTCTGCCACTTGCATCAGTATGGTTCTGACTTTGTGTGGTATATTGTTAACAGCCATTCTTTTCAGTACTAAACTAAGTGTGTTATCTATGTCTTCTTTATTCATGATCTTCAGTTACTAGCTTTCATCTGCATTCTAGTGGGCAACCAAGTACTTATCGTTGATTCCTACCAGGGATTTGTCAATTGGAAATAATGATAAAAAAGGTAGCTGAAACGAGTTCAATGTAACGACTACATTATCTCCGCGACTCTCTTGAGAACATAGCTGTCTTTGAAGTGCATTCAATATGATAGTAACAGTAGGTCTGCACGTCCTAGGATATTGAACTTGTTGCCCCCAAATCAATCCTTACTTGAGTGGAATAGCTAAACACATTAGGCCTACTGTTGAGCTATTAACGATTTGATAAAATCGATGATCAAAATCGACTTATACCACCATGCATTAACTGAATTGTTGCGGATGGTTTAGTCCTGATACCATTTCTCCGTTGACATGAAGGTTCTTTCATCACCTGAAACATAATAAATGAGTTACATTTGTTGTTGTTCTATTTTGCCATGTGGAGCATTTGATGATAAATTTTCAATGAATAGGGCTTTCCCGTGGATGAGAAGAGGTCAATCTCTGTGATTCCGACTACTTTAGAGAGGGCTTACAAGGACGGTGTCTTACATAGGTATGGCCTAAAGTCTTTGAGAGTTCAATTTAATCCCAGCTAGCTGCTTTGTTGAATGTGGTGTTTAAGTTCAGAAGAAGTATTCTATATTTTGTAGTAATCTTGGTCTCGCGAACGGCCCGTACAAAACCCACGGTCGGGTATTTGTACTTGAGAGCCAGAATATGACCAACAATGTGGCCTCAACCTCTGCTGGAGATGCCATGCAAAATTTTCGGAGTGGCGCTTCCACGTCGAAACTCAATACAGGTAGGAGGTATATATGTTGAATATTTAGATGGAATTTTTTTTATAACTGGTTCTAATAATCTAATCTAAATTATTGCAGAGGTTGTTACTATTGATGGGAGGGAGAGAGGGGGGGCTGGTCGAGAATCCCGTCCCTGCTTCCTGTTCGGGAGCGACTTTTCAACCCAAACAGAGCTATTTTTCCCGTTTTCGGGTAGAAGCCATAGAATGGAGATGGACTTGAGTCAATTCTCGTTGGTTGGTCAGTCCCTACCGACCTGGGGTAGTTGGCTGGCTTTGATGCAAGGCGGCGAGGACGACGAGAAGGCACGCATTTTCCTAACTGATGGAATAAGGTCTATTAACTTGCTCAACATGCACCCGACACTAGACGAGATGTGGGTGACTCATAATCGGGTGAGCTTCATTGGTAGCCCTGGGGCGGGAAGCCATTGCGCTTGCGAAGTGCAGCTAGTTTCGGTAACCCATAATCGGGTGACGAGCTCACTGTATCACCCATCATTGCAGAGATGGCTTCCAGGAGCTTTTGACACTTAAGCATTGCTACTGTGGACAGGACTCGTTCTGCTATTGCGCCAAATTAGTTGTGTTTCTGCTTGAGGACGCCAAGGAGTCTCTCCTTGATTAGTAGGACGGACTACAAGTTGGTTGTATTTTTGATTAGTAGGTAGTATGTTAGCGCTAACTCTGCTAACTCCTCTTTGAAAGTAAGTCAATCTCTTTCATACTTTTCTATTAGAAAATGTCTCTCACAGACTGTTCGGGACTCTTCTACTCTTATTTTTTGTTTTGTTGTGTGATGGGTTTGATGACTCTTATTTTTGTGCGTTTGTTTGGGGTTTTTGTTTTCAGGTCGTATTTGGTTATGTGAAAGAGAGTTTTGCTGCTAATTTATGAAAATTCGGTCGATGCTACCCATGTGATGCTACCCATGTGGGCACTGCCCACATGAGATTTTTTATCATTGATTTCACACACACTCATGTGTGTGTGTGTGTGTGTTTATGTGTATATCAATGGTAAAAAATCCTATGTGGGCAATGCCCACATGGGTAGCATCGTATTTGCCGAATTTTCAGAAGTTAGCAACAAAACTCTCTTTCACATAACCAAATACCACAGAGTAACTGAAAACACAAATCCCAAACAAACGCACAAAAATAAGAGTCATCAAACCCTTGCACGCAACAAAACAAAATATAAGAGTAGAAAAGTCCCGAACAATCTGTGATAGACTTTTTCTAATAGGAAAGTCAGAAAGAGGTTGACTTACTTTCAAAGAGTTAGCAGGGTAAGCGCTAACATACTACCTACTAATCAGAAATACAACCAACTTGTAGCTCGTCCTACTAATCAAGGAGAGACTCCTCGACGTTCTCAAGCAGAAACACAACTAATTTGGCGGCAGAACGAGTCATGTGGACAGTAGCAATGCTTAAGCGTCAGAAGCTCCTGGAAGCCATCTCCGCAATGATGGGTCATACAGTGAGCTCGTCACCTGATTATGGGTTACCGAAACTAGTAGCACTTCGCAAGCGCAATGGCCTCCCTCCCCAGGGCTTCCAATGAAGCTCACCCGATTATGAGTCACCCACATCTCGTCTAGTGTCGGGTGCATGTTGGGCAAGTTAATAGACCTTATTCCACCAGTTAGGAAAATGCGTGCCTCCTCGTCGTCCTCGCCGCCTTGCATCAAAGCCATCCAACTACCTCGGGTCGGTAGGGACTGACCAACCAACGAGAATTGACTCAAGTCCATCTCCATTCTATGGCTTCTACTCGAAAACGGGAAAAATAACTCTGTTTGAGTTGAAAAGTCGCTCCCGAACAGAAAGCAGGAACGGGATTCTCGACCAGCCCCCCCTCTCTCCCTCCCATCAATAGTAACAACCTCTGTAATAATTTAGATTATATTATTAGAACCAGTTATAAAAAACTTCATCTAAATATTCAACATATATACCTCCTACCTGTATTGAGCTTCGACGTCAGAAGCTCCTGGAAGCCATCTCTGCAATGTGGGCAGTGCCCACATGGGTAGCATCGAATTTTCCCTGAAAATTCCTACTTTACTTCACTTATTATGCTCCTACTTAGCTATCTCTCACAATTTAGACTCCTTTTATGTTTCCCAGCTCCTTTACAAAAGGGTTGTGAAGCGGTTGAATAATACATGGATGGAACATTGACTTTACAAGTACCCAACCAACGACGATCAGGGACGGATCCAGAAATTAAGAGTAGACTGGGATAAAATTTTAAACTCTTTTTCATAAAAATCACACAATATTTTTTTTAAATATTCACTGAAGTTGTGCTCGATAAATTTCTACAAAAAAATTCATTATGCTCATTTTGCACCGAATTTGATGTGCTTTCACTAAATGGGGGTTTTCCTTTCTTGGTCGAAGGTTTTGGTGCTCCTTTGAATTTTCAAAAATTTCACAAGACAAATAAATAGATTTTTTCATATGACATAGTTATTAGTAAAATAAAATGCATGCACATACTAAAATTAGATCCAATTATGATATACATCAACCACACTAGAGGATATGCGATTAAAAATAAATAAATAAACACACATGCACACACAATTACTACTTTATACACAATCAAGAAAATAAGAATTGCAACGAAATAATCCAAGCAATTACTATTAAACTCTAAATAGCTCAACTAAAATGAGAAGATAGATAAATACAATTAGACAAATGAAATAAATATCTAATAGGGAGTTTAAGAATATAATTTACTATTAAAGAAGAAATTAACTCGTCTTCATGAAAGTGGCTTCTTTCCTGTTGAATAATTTTTACATTTATTTATTAATTTATTTATTTGTTCTTCTAAATTCATTGTTCTGGTATTCAAATGAGAGGTATGACCACATGGCTAATTTATTTGATTGGAGTTTGGTGTGTAGTGGTGTTTTGTGGGTTAGTGTCTAGTGGGAATGGTGTGTCAACAATATATAATTTTGAGATAATTACCCTACATACTAACTTAATCATAAAATATTGTATATCTACGAACAAAATATTTTATTAGCAAAAGGAGATCAGATAACCTAAATATTTGTACATATACGATTGTTACACATACATTAATTACTTTTTCTCCGTTCTTATTCTCTTCTTCTCCCCCTTATTTCTCGTTTTCCCAGACATCCACCACACCTACCACAATTAATTTCTTCTCATCTTTCTCTTCTCCACACTTTTTCTCCCCAGATGATTAGTTTCCCTTTCTTCTCTAAAATCTCTCTTTTTTTTTTCTAATTTCTCCTCATGCTTCTCTAATTTGTCCCTCTCCCAAAAATCCTCCCCGTGTAACTCCAAGTTTGACAATGGCTACGACCGTGGGCTCAAGAAGGTAATACTTGGTGGGCGGTAATAGAGAGCAGCGAGCGATTGCAACTCCGAGCATCAGGTGCAAGCCACGTGTGACAACCCGACACAGGAGACAACCATCAACGGAGAGGCAGACAAGCGGGCTGGCGAATTTCGATCGAGGGCGGCCAAGTCACATGTGACAACCCGACGCTTGGATCTGGTGTTGTGGCCAAACCCAACAACTCATTGATGTGTAATGTATTTTACTTTTTTAGTATATATTCTGTATATATCTTGTATATAATAATGATATGTTGGTTTATTTTTGTATATGTATGTCTCTGTAAATAATGAATATATATTCAGTATATATTTTGTATATAATGTGTTTTGTATATAATGATATATTTGTTTATTTTTGTATGTGTATCTCTCTGTATATAATGACTATATATTCAGTTTTGTATATATATTGTTATGTATATAATGATATATTGGTTTATTTATGTATGTGTATGTCTCTGTATATAATAACTATATATTCAGTATATATTAAAGAGAGCCGGAAGAAAAAGAAATCGGGGAAGAAATTGGGGAAGAAGAAAAAAATTAAAGAGAGGAAAGGGGGATGAAATCGGGGAAAAAGAAAAAAAAAATTAAAGAGAGAGGAAAGAGAAAGAGAAACGAGAGAAGAATTAGGGGGAAGAAAAAAATTAAAGGGAGAGGAAAGAGAAAGAGATGTGCCGTGTCTATAGTAAATTTCGTAGATATGCAAATAATATTTTCATGTAGTAGGGTTGTAATTATTTAACAACCAGTCCTATATGTATGTAAATTAGCATATAATTTTTGTTAGAATCTTTGGACTTAATAGATAAGTGAATTATTTTGGTGGATTAGTAGGTTAGTTTATTGGACTGAGATAGAAATCCGTTTTTTTTTTTTTTTTAACTATCTATATATATATAATTACTAGCCAATAGCATTTAATAAAACTCATTTAATTTTACCTATGTGGCAATTTAACTATTTTCCCTCCAAAAATCGTTACATTTTATGTATTTAATCTTTCATTTAATTATAAAATAATTAACATTAATCACTTCAAAATTACAAAAATCATTTTAAACTTTTTATTACTGAAAGTTGACCATATAATGTGTGACCGTATAATGTGACTAGATATTATTATTGTGGTTGCATTTGAATTATTATTTTTTAAATAAAAAACGTATTTGAAATTTCTAAATAAGTAATAAATAATTAAGAAAAAAAAGGCGTACCAAAATATGCATTACATCGAGTCAGATAACGCAATTTTAGAAATAAATATTCCAACTCCTTTAATTGTAAATTTGGCCAGCAAAAAAGTGAAAGAAAAATAATTAATCATTATATGCATACAAATAATTCACAATACTTTATTTATATCTGTGCATTTTGCACAGGTCGAATACTAGTTAGGTGTAAAAATAAGAATAATAGGCCTGGGCTTCAGCCTAGCCTAGGCCTAAAGGAGACCCATCCCTGACGACGACCCTACGGCACAACACCAAGACATGGCCACAAAAGTGCCACCCCATCGATCTCTGTACTTCGTCCTCCTTCGGCTCGCCTAGATTGATGTGTTTCTTGATTATTTTCACCAGCGCCGTAGAAGAATGGTTGTAATGATTTGAAAATCATTGGAGGGGTGCACTTTCAACATTTTAATTTCAATTATTAGCTTAAAATGCACTAGACAAGAACTAAAGAGGCAGCAAAAAACACTATATAGTATATACCACACCTATTAAAGTAGATATTATCTTTCTCCTGCCAAGCACCGCTGGAAACTTTCCCTCCCACTTGACAACTTCCAATCTTAAAGCAAACACATACCACCTTCTCAATAAGGTGTCCCTTCATAGTATTTCGAGCAAGATCCATTATACAAGCAACCACAAACAAGGAATTTATTTTATTCGTTCTTATTATTTTATTAATTTAACAAATTAGGTCCAGGCCATGTCAGCATTTCGGTGTCAGAGGTGGAAATCGTGTTTCGATTTGGAAAACACCAAAAGGTAGGTACTACAAAAAAAGGTTTAATTCTAACGGAAAATTTCCATTGGAATTGATTATATTTCTGTTGGAATAATTATTCCAATGGATATTCCGACGTATAAAAATCCGTGAGAAAAACAGTCGTTGGATAGCTAAAATCCGACAGAAAATCCTATGAAAATAAATTTCTACAACTATTCAAACAGAAAATATCCGTTGGAATTCCTCAAGTATTGAAATACAATCCAACATTTATTCCATCGCTTATACCTATGGTTAATCGGTCGTTGGAATTGGTTCCAACGGCCATTCCAACAAAACATGCCTAGTGGAATATTCCAATGGTTTTTCCTACAAATGTGGCAGAATTCTAACGAAAAAATACTGTTGGAATTCTGTTGGAATTTTTGCTTAACAAAATCATACATCCAACACAAAATCATAATAAATCCCTAAATTATAAAATCTGAATAAAAATAGAATAAAAAACTGGTAAACCAAGAAAAAAAAAGATATATTAACCAAGAAATAAAAGAGACATCTATACACAAAAGCAAATCCCAAAATATAGATAAATCATATCCAAAACATGTCAAAACCATGTCATATTTATCTTCAATTAAGTGACCCCTGATAACCATAATTCTAATGTCAAACGCATAACCATCATTCTAATGTCAAGAGCGACCTTATAACCAACATTCTCCAAAACATGTCTAAAATTTGCAGCAGATGTTAAGACATAAAATGAAAAGCTCCTAAATGTCGTAATCATCTCCAAATTCCTCCTTAACCCTCCAATCATCGTCGTAATTAGTAGCTATATTTTTCTTGTTATGTTGGGACATATGCAGAAAACTCGGATCTAATGCCCAGGCCTCCTTAAGTGTCTTTAGCACATTTCCAGGTAACCATGCCCCACCGATTTGCCTTTACGAATGTCACTCAAGCTTTGGCGCACATAGGTTGCACATTTGTTTTTCCATATCTTCTTAATGGCTCGGTCGTGCTTAGGATCTCATCTAAAAAGTTCCTGCATAGGGTTTTAATTTTAAAGCATGAAAGGTATTGAGAACCTGAATCAAAGCCCAACTACTGTATGTTACAAGTACAGAGAATATACAAAGGATGCCAGAAAGAGGCCCCAGGAACCGAGTATGTTTGAAATCTTTATGAAATCAACATAGAAAATCGTATAGCAATAATGAATACTAATAGCTAGCACTGCCCATGGGAGCCAAACATAAACTTCTAAATAATTTATTTATAACAAACATATGCTGACGTCCTCACTGGAAAAAAGTGAAGTATATAACAAGAAGATGCAAGGAACATTGAATAACAAAAACATAATAGTAGCAGATACCAAACAGATGAGTAATTACTCTTTTGAATGATCAGAGATCATAAAAGTTTCCAAAAAGTAATAAAGATACATAGAACAAGATACTAAAGAAGCCTTCTTGCATTAAAGATTATAAAAAACAAGGTTGATAAATCAATAAATTTTCTGGCGTCCGGCGCGAGGCCTGCTAACGTGGTAGGGCGTGAGGCTGGTCACGAGGGGATGGCACCACGTGGCTTAAGGTTATGCCGCCGCGCGGGACTGGTGATGCCGCGGCGTGGCATGAACAATCCATAGCTCTGTCGCAGGTCGTGGGGAGCGCCGCAGCGCGACACCCACGCCGTGCGACTGCTGTCGCCGTGTCGCGGCGTGGACTCTGCCGCGGCGCGGGGTGAACATTAAGCACCGTGCACTCGGTTTGGTTCGACATATCGGGAACACGCGGGTTGACTTGTGTGAGAGGATCGGGACGTATTGCCCGGGTTCTTCTCTTCTAATAGTTCCAACTGTGTGATGAAAGATCTGGACCTGCACACCGCCAACGACGAGAAAAACAAACGAAGAACAAGCAAAACAAAAGAAAATACGAAAATAAGAAATAACGACAAACACAAGAGACAAACGATTGGAGGATCGGAATTCCTATCAAAAGACCTAAAACGGGGGCCTAAAATCAATAAATAAATAAAGAAAAAGATAACAAAAATAGGACAAACAATCATCCACTAACACATACAGTGATTAGTTCAGGAAACCGACCATGATCGATGAAGAAAGAAAGCAACGATAACCAACAATATTCATGTTTTCGGCTTATACACTCATGCATGTAAATGGCTTATTGCATTTTTTTTTTTTTTTTTTTTTTTTTTTT
>CACSLK010020336.1:1253948-1267339 GCA_902706635.1 Striga hermonthica
TTGCCATTAATGATTGACATAGTTTGACTTCATCATAACCATTGATATGTTAGATCTAATGATCTATAATCATTCTTATTTCTTTCACTATCTATCATTCTCATATGATCCCTTCTCTATATACATATATATATATATATATATATATATATAGAGTAAATAGCTATTTTCACCCCATTTTGAAGTCCTGCTAAGTTTTTCACATCACCCAATAAAAAGTTAAGTTTTTCACCACAGAAAGTACGAAGAGATATGCGAAAAACTATACGATAGATAGACGACCGGTATGAGCATGAGCGAGAAAATTATGAGTTAAAGTATGCGACGAATATGCGGAGATTCGGTGTACGACTCGGTCAATCGCGGTCCGTCACCCATTAAATAATTATTATTGTTAGGCGAATGAACTGCGACTATTGGTCGAAATAATTATTCTGCGACATACCAACGTCCCATATTATGCGCAGAATTGGTGCATAATAAGTTTTTTTCGTATTTCTTTCATCTTTCAGATATGCGAGGCGGTATGCGAATTGCCGCATATTGCTCGCATACCCCTTCGCACTTCTACTCGAAAGTATATTTTTTATTTATTTTTTTATTTCTCTCATCTTTCAGTTATTTTAGTTAGGATGCGATGGGATATGCGAATTGCCGCATATTGCTCGCATACCACCTTCGCACTTCTACTCCAAAGTTTATTTTTAATTTCTTTCATCTTTCTGTTATTTCAGTTATGCGATGGGGTATGCGAATTACCGCATATTGCTCGCATACCCCCTTCGCGCTTCTACTCGAAAATTTATTTTTTATTTCTTTCATCTTTCATCTTTCATCTTTCATCGAAAGTTTACTTTTAAAATTTAAATTTTTGAATGGTTTAGAAACCGCTGGCAGTTGGAACGTTACGGCCGATTTCGAGGCGTCTTATCCGCATATCCGTCTTATCCGATTTCGAGGCATCTTTCATCTTTTCGAATCGTTTCATCCGTCTATATAAAGCGTGTAATCTTCGATCCATATCATGCCACTTCTCTTACTACCCATCCGTCCCCCAAAACTCTTTGTTTATGGCCCTCCGTTTTTCCCTTTTCTTGTATATGAGAAGCAGTTCGCCGGAGATAAACCAGAGTTACAAAAATTCTTTCTTTCGACCCGTGAGGCAATTCTTTAAGATTACTGTGTCCGAATTGAGAACTCCTAACCTTCCGAATTCTTCGGAGGAAAAAATTCAACGAGCGGAGATTTCGCTATCCAACTTTATTAACGTGGCCCCGGCAGGAAACATATATGCCGAGACAGCGACGATGAATACCGGGTATTGCCGGATAAACTATGAGAAGGTTGAAGGTCGGAACGGCACGCGTTGGCGGCCGGGGCGTAACGGCCCGGCCCTCTGTCAGAGGCAATGCTGGCCTCAACCTCTCTAGGTTGTGGTCGGCCAGGTTTTCCTGACAGAGAAAGGTGGTTGGTATCGAAGGAGTTTTTCCCCGAACCTGTCAGAGCCCATCGGTTGAGAGCGTGGTGGTCGTGGCCGATCTCGTGCTGGAGTTCTACATGGAACTCCATAAACAAGCTCCACCTACAACTCCTCTTTCTGGAGTCTGAGTGCTGTGGTAGATCGTCGGCTCCCTCGTCCTAGCTTTTTTTTAGGCTTGGCTGGTCCTTCGAGTTTTTTTTTTTTTTTTTTTTTTTTTTTTTTTTTAACTTTGTAATCGGCTGGGGTTGAAGCCACTGTAAAAGTAGTAGTGTAGGGATTTATGTTCGATCTTTTATCCTGCGAAATACAAACTTCGAATTTATTCGCCTAGTTGGTGTAAGAAAAAAAAATATTTTTGGAAATTTTCTATTGTGCAACACACATTGCGAAACACTCGTGTAGTATAAATGAAGAATAATTTATTTTTTTTTAATTTCTTTTGGAAATTTTCTATTCTGCGAAATACAAACGTCGCGTATTATTCGCCTAGTTGTTGCATAATATTTTTTTTTTAGAATTTAATTTTTTGAAAATTCTTGTTTAGGCGAAATGAACCTGAGACTATTAGTCGAAAATATTACGCACAACAAACGCATAACACGTAGTTTAGGCTAATGAACCTGCGACAATTAGTCGAAATACAAACGTCGTATATTTAAGTTTTTTTTTGTAGAATTTACTTCTTGGAAAATTCAACAGTTTAGGCTAATGAACCTGCGATAATTAGTCGAAACAGTTTCGCATACAAACCGCACAATATTCATAGTATAATCGAAGAATTTATTTAAACAAAAATTGTTTTTGGAAATTTTCTATTATGCGACACACATAATTGCGACAAATAAACGTCGCATAATTCATGGACCTTGTAAACGAAGCAAGACTCACGAAATCATGGACCTTGTAAACGAAGTTTCCAAGTCTTTAATGCATCCACGAGAAGAAATAAGCCGAAAAGTTGTAATTTTGATGGAGAAATATTACAATAAAAATAGGATCTTGGAGCTCTTAGAGAAGAAAGAAAACTAGAGAGATAAGAGAGGAAAAACTAAAAAGAAAAATTTAGCAAATGACAAATTGTTCTCAAAATACAAAGCACAATGTCTATTTATAGCTACACCACAAACACACACTAAAACACATACATTAAATGAAGAAAACTCGCTAGATAGGCCGAACTCGCTGGATAGATCTTCATTTTCGCTAGTTATTTTCGCTGGTAAGGATGAACTCGAGGAATACGAGCTGTTCGCGGGATATGCCATGATTTCAAGGGCTCAAATTCTAGTGTCTAGCCGGCTCCTAGCTTGAACTCGAGGGATACGAGCTGTTCGCGGGATAGGCCATGATTTCGAGGGCTCGAATTCTAGTGTCTGGCCGGCTCCTAGCTTGCGAGTTTGCAGTAGCTAGCGAAAATAGATTTCGAGGGCTCGAATTCTGGAGGGCTGAGTGCTGGGCTCAGAATTTTGTCCCGGTGACTATGGCTTGACTTGAAAAAGGCTCTAATTTCTCGCACACTTATTCGATTGACTTGAAACTTTGACCCACGCTTCTCAAATCTTGTTCTCCTCGTCTTGAGATGCGTAAATCCATATCACCACGCACTTAATAACTATGCTTGGAACAACTCAGAAATGGTTCGCGTGGCTCGGACATGGTTCGGACGGCTCGAAAATATTTCAAAAATGGCTCGTTTCACCAAACATAGTAATGATGGACCTAATCAACACAAAAAAAGACAAAAAAAGTACGTCGAACTGCAAAAACACAATACGAGAATAAAAATGCACAAAACACGATAAAATGGACCGGTCGATGTTCGCCTATATTCTTAAAGCTCGACCGCAAGTGTACGGCTTCGCTCGTAGTATGTGGCAAGCAAGGTCGTATCCCAAGAGACCAAACAACCAATTAATCAATTACTAGATTATGATAGTGCCAATTTTATTTAGACGATGGAATATTAGATGGATTAACTAAACTAAGGAAATAAATCAAAGCAAATAAAGCAAGAATAAGAAAACAACTTGAAAAACACTTGAGAAGAATATATGGGAATGGTAGATTCTAAGACTATGGGTTCAATTAACAGTTGGATTCCTTCAGATATATCACAATTAACTATTTTCTTTATTTACCCTATAAGATGATCACGAAATTAGCCTATCGTCCTTCTCAAGATCGATAAAACCGTAGATTAAATCACATATATTAGCGTCTCCACTCAACACATGCAATTCAACTCCAAAAAGATTAAAAGACCCAAAATCCTCACAACTATCTACTAATCTCTCGATTCAAGCAAATAAATTGTGTCAAATATTAAAGACCTAATATTGAACTCATCTCTCGAATTATGAACAATATCATCAAACATGTAAAAGCAGTGGCCAATTGCAATTCATGAAATAAGAACAAAATATTTGAATAGGGTTCAAAAGAAAACAATCAACTATGATAAATCATCCAAAAATCCCAAACTATTAATCTACTACCATGTCTTAAAATCAAAGAAGTTTAGCTACTCATGTTTGAAATCAAATACATAGACATATTCAAAATCAACATGAGAAGACAAGTTCAAAAGATAGAAAGAAAAACTAGTAAGCTTGTCGTCGATCTTCTCTTCTTCCCAATTGCTTCTCTTGCGTGTTCTCTGACTCTCTCCTTGCGTAATCACGTTCTAGGGTTCAAAATCAGGTAAATATGTCTTTTTATATGTCCGAAAGTCCTTTCCTAAGTGAAAAAGGCAAAGGATTAAAAACTGTCTGCGTCGCGACACGACCTGACACGCCCGTGTAACAGGTCGTGTCACGGGTCGTGTCGCATTCATGAGAGGTGACATGGGCTCTGACACGGGCTGGTTGGTCATGTCACTGCCCGTGTCACACCCCGACATGCACGTTTTTGTCCGTTTTGCTCGTTTCTTCCATTTTTCTCATCCGTGCATCGATCTATCATCATCCCGGGAGTCTTAGACACTCACCATGCTCCTCCAATAGCCAAAACTCTACAAATATGTGGAAATATCTACAAAACACGCACGTGTAATACCTTTCCAACAAATATAGAATTAAAGCACAAATATGCAATTTATACACCGATAATGCAACAAATAAGCTCTAGATACTATATGAATATGGTGTAAAATCACACATGAACAGTCGACACTAAAATGAACCTAAAAATACTAAATTAAAGCACAAAACACACGAAAGTATGTATAAGAACACAATAAACATACATTGCCTTTTTGGCATTTCTTTAATGAGTATGTTTATGCCGTTGGAAAAAAAAAATCTTAATAACAACTAATCACACCGTCTTTCAAAAGTTAACTCTGATTAATAAAAAAAAAAAAAAACTCATTTTGATCGAATTGATTTGTAAACAAGCACGCCTCACCACAACGAAAGCTTGTCAATCGAAATGTTGGTAGAATTATTTATTTATGTATTTATTTTTTGGTTGAAACTTTATAAATTAAAGTCAACATTAATTGAAAAGAAGTTCAATGGAATATCTCAATATTGCAACTACATATCTTTCTTGAGATTTAACGCAGGAAAAGCTTATCAAAAGCAATGTTAGTAAATATTTTCTTTTTGTTGAAAGTTTGGTTGAAACTTTAGAAATTAAAGTCAACATTAATTGAAAAGAAGTTCACTCGAATATCTCAAAATTGCTACCACATATCTTTCTTGAGATTTAATGCAAGAAAAGCTTATCAAAAGCAATGATAGTGAATATTTTTTTGTTGAAAGTTTGGTAGATTTTTTTTTTTTATTTATTTTTTTGGCTGAAACTTTAGATATTAAAGTCAAACATTAATTGAAAAGAAGTTCAGTCGAATATTTCAATATTGCTCCCACATATCTTTCTTGAGATTTAACGTAAGAAAAGCTTATCAAAAGCATATTGCCGGCGAACCAAATCAAAGACAAAATTAAGGATCCTCAAGAAAAAAAAAAAAAAAGGTTTCTATTCATATATTTTTTTTATAAAATTCCAAATGTCGGGATCCTCGGTAAGTAGAATTCTCTGTTCTAAAAGTCGGCCTAAGCGCTTCCTGGCCGCATGTGATTTGCATAAATCTGCTGAAGAAATCGGCCAGGCGGACCTAGGCGCTCTTAGGCGGGCTCGGCGGCCAGACGACTTGACAGTGTCTAGGCGGACTTTGGCGCCACCTAGGCAGGCTTGGCGGAATTTTTTTTCAATTTATTCTAATATTTTTAAATATTAATTATATTATTTTGTTATCATGTTTTTTTTATAATATATTAATATTATTATTTGAACTTAGATATGTTGATTTATTATAAACTGAAATACTTTTATTTTATAGATAGTGAAAATAAATAAGGTATTTAATCTTGATTTCTAGGCCTCGCCTAGGAGTCGACTCGATCCCGCCTAAACGCTCTAGGTATTAGGCGATGGTTGAGCGCCTAGCGCAGAATTCAGTCAACTTTAATGCGGAAAATTAAAAAACTTCACAAACAATTGGACGAACCTCGAGGTGATATGATGAAACTGAAATTACTATTGGGCAGGCCCAGTCAATAGTTTCAAAACGGTATTATGATTTGTTGAAATAGTTAACGATTTAGTACCAAAAGTGATAGTATACGAAACTTTAGGACGAATTGATTTAAGTTGAAACCGGGCATTAAAGGTGGAATAGTGTATTGACAAAATGTTTTGTTTCTTTTCAAAATTAAGGTAATTTAGACAGTTTCCTGAAAAAATTTAATTTTCATTTTGCTACACAGATGGCGAGATGCAATCGTACTTCAAACATGGAGTCCCTTACCGAAGATTTGCTATTCGACATCCTCATTTGTCTCACCTCTCGTGATATCCGTAACTCGGCAAGGCTCGTCTGCTGCAAGTGGGCCCATTTGATCCGCTCTCGTGACTTCACACGCTTGCACCTCCATCGTGCGGCCACTGGGCTCCTCTTGCAGAATACGAGTGTCCCGGGCCCGCTACAGATCAGGCCCACATATCTTGTCTAGTTCTCACGGCCTTGTTGTGGTGCTGATACTGTTTGATTTCGATCCCTCTACTCTCCGCATCTTGAATCCTGGTACCATCGGGTACCTCTACCTCCCTCCGCATTTCGGTAGATATAACTCTAGTAGGAACACTTGTTTGACATATGCGGCGGCCTCTACGGAGTACAAAGTGGTGCAAGTGTACATTAAATTAGCAAAATGTGTCAAATTAACGTTCGATGCCATATCGGCCGGGGACGTTGACCGCGGGTCGCAACGCGACAAATTATAATTTATAATTTTTTCTCGACTAACCTCTACTAACTAGTAGTCGTGGCAAGTAAGGGTCGATCCCACGAGGAGTGTGAATCAAACTGTGAAATTTTCGTATTAGTTGAAACTATAAAAAGCGATAAAGAGGGGGGATTGATTTAATAACTAAAATAATTAAAATTCTAATGAAATAAATAAAATCTAAATAAAGAAAAATAAAAATAAATAAAAAAAGTAAGAGATTTTTCTAGTTCACGGTTCCATCTACAACCTCGACTGACTTTTCTAACTAACTTTGGTATCAAATCTCGCTATCTTATGAAATTACTAGCCCTAGGTAACAACACAATATGCTACCCGAATTTAATTTAACCGCGAGACGCTCTACGATTAAACCTGACTTATTGTACAGTCCAGAAAGACTTTTTCAAGATTTAATACAATTAACCGTTTTACGAATTAGAAACATAGGCTATACTAAGTAGTGAACTCAACCGTGTTCGCTCACTTAAATAGGCCGTGTTTTCTCCGGTAATTATCGTCTTCCGGTGGCCTCTTATGAACTAAACGCAACAACAATTATAATGCAAGTGTGAGCGTCCTGGCCGGTTTGGAATAGATCGCCTCTCGTCCTCGCCGGTGGAACGCCGGAAACCTACAAACAACTCTCATACCAGGGATTTGTTGGAGTAGTATACTCGGCGTTCCAATCAGATTGGACGTATTCTACTTGTAAATACAATCTATTGGAATTATATTAAATAATAAGGCATTACTTTATTTTAAGAGTAAGCATTTATCATATATTTGCACTTAAGATAAAATCCCTAGATCACTTATAACTATAAGATATGGTTACGCATAGAGATGGTGATCATGGAACATATCTTGAAAGCTGTGATCTTAAATACAGTTCCAAGTCGTTGGATATTTCGAGATGGGATATCGAATAAATCCGGAAAAGACTTGCACATAGTATGTATGCTTATTGGATAAGAATGTTGCATTCCATCAACATTAGCGTGGGACGCAAATACATATATGTGGGTGCTTGTTAGAGAACAAGTTCACTGAACATGACCGTATGAAAATTCTTAATGAAAGTTTATCATGTCGAATAAGAATTTTCATGTTACAATAGTACATGATTAATCCTTAGACTTGAGGCACGATGGTAACTTTGTGCATATTATATTTTACTTTGATTTATCCTTTTGATTGCTAGCACAATTGTATAAAGGGATATTTTGGGTATTATATTAATATGTATGGAAGTTTGTCAGTGGCCAACAAAGGATTCGACACTTATGAAGATAAGTGAATTTCCTATGTGTTTCATAATTAGTAATTCAAAGTCCTTGGCCAAGGCGGGATGAATAGAGATTCATAAAAGAATTACTAAACTTGAAATGGAATCATAGTTATTAAATCAATTTGGGTTTCGACAAAATCATACCCAAAGATTTAATCGGGAAATTGGATGTCGAAAGGATTTTACATGTATGAACTTGTAATCAAAATAGGTTTACTCGCTATTCACTTAATACTAGATTCATGCTACTTGCTAGATGTTCCCATGATATGTGGGTTCTTGAATTAAAGAGTTAATTCAAGAATAAGAGTTAATATGAATAACTCAAATTACAAAGAGTTGTAAACCCACTACTAGTATTAATTGTGAACCTAAAAGGTCACACCAATTTTTGAATGAAGGTAAAATTCAAATAGTATTTCTAAAGAGTTAGAATTAATTGACAAATCTAATTTGATTAGATATCAATTAAAGGAATATATTAAATTAATCAATTAGATTGATTAAATGAATTTTGGATATTAATTTAGTAATTAATAGAATTACTAATTAATAGTTGGAATTTAAAATTGGATTTTAAATTTCAAATCCAAATAATAATAAGATTATTAAATAAGGAAATGGAAGAATAGATTAAAATAATAAAGTCTTGAAAAATGTTTTCAAGAATTATTATTTTATTATTTATCTTTAATATGATTGAAGATTAAATAATAATAAGAATAAATTAATTATGGTGGTTAAGAGTTGTTAACTAATCCACATAATTAATCTTATTTTTATTAATACAATAATAATGATTGATGGTGGTTATAAACCAATCATATTATTAATTAAAAGTCAATATTTGGTATGATTATTTAAATAAAATCTGATTTTATTTAAAATAAAATATATCAAATATTGATTATTTTATGCTAAAATGTTTAGTATAAATAGGTGCAAAATGTTTGCACATTAATTGCTAAGTTTTGAGCAAAATTCTTCCAAGAGAAAAATTCATTCAAAGATTTGAGTGATAATACAAGAAATTGTTCTTGAAAAATTTCCTTATAAATATATATTCTATACTTATTGAAAAACCGAGTAGTTTCTACTAGCGAAGGAACTATTGTCGGAACCGGACTTCAAAAGGTGGATACGATTAGAGGGAAGACATTTGGATTCCTAAAGTGAGTAACCACAAGAAGTGATCGCTACCAAACCGGGAATTGATTTCCTCATACATAGTCGGTTTTGAAGGAGTTCAAGAACAAAGGTAATTTTTATAAATTACATATCAAACCAAAATTAGTAAAAGTTACTAGATTTTAAATGATGCTTATTCGTAATATCGTTATACTTATGTACGGAATAAGTATTTATAAGATAAATACTTATAAAAATTTTAAATTTCGCTGTAAACTCTGTTCCGTACGGTATATCGAACCCAACAGGATTGTCCCGGTGAAGAGTCTCCGATACTTAAGTAAGTATGTGTATGTTTGAGTAGAATAATAGAAATCGTGTTAAGGAAGAAAAGCTCACCCCCACTTATATAGGGGTGAGATACCTGACCTAAAGGTTGCCCGGATTTGGTGAGCTGGCTGCCCCAGCTGCCCGTCCGTATTATGACGTGCTGCACACATGTCAGAGGTGGTGTCAGAGGTGGTTGTCGCTATCAACCAATGCATTCTCGCCACGTGTCCTCTGCACATGAGATAATTGTTCCTCTTAATATTCTCCTGAAATTCCGTCAGAGGCTCTTACACACGCCTGTGACTAGGTCGATCTCCAGAATACTGACAATCCATACAGTGGTCAATCTATTGAGGTCGACTCGACTGCTCGACTGGTTGATCCTTCGACTACTTGTGATACGCGGTTTGTCCTAGAGTTTTCCAGTCTTATCTTTAAGGTGTTCGAACATCATCATCTTGCTCGATTACCACTAGATTGGTTCAGCTTCCTCGCGGTACAACCCCTTCAACCGATTCAGCAGACCGGTTTACCCTTGCGGGTATAATATCCTATATCATCTAGTCCCCCCCCCTCCCCCACTCTGGTTTACCCCTTGAAACACCAAGTTGGTCTCCCAGAAATTGTTCGTCAAAGGTGCAGTCAAAATCTCCCTCGAGAAAGGGTGTCCTCGACCCCTCCTGTCCTGCCTCCTTTCGACCTTGTCCTGCAACTGCTCCGCCATCCTCTTCATCGCACGATCCCTCACATCTCCTCCACCTCCATAGCTAGACTCATCCTCCTCCTGAGTTCTGACCACCATCGTCAGCGCAGTGGTAGCCTGGGATGTTTTGTGAGTAACCTGATGCACCGCTTGCGCTGCCACGTTGGCCATCATCCTTTGAATCTCCTCCCTCGTCATCATCACCATTTTCTGAGCGGGAACCTGAATCTCCGCCTGCGTTGGTGCTCCTCTTTCCACCGCCGGTCCTCTTGGTTGTGCTCCTACCGGATTTGGCTGAGGCGGCGGTGGCATCGCCGCCACGGTTGCTACACGAGCTTCCTGGGCGCGACTGGAGCCCGTGCCTCCTCCAGGAACCGCCCCTAGTACCACCACACCTTGAAGAACAGGCGTGGGAGTGACCGGCGTTTGCGAAGGGCCAGAGAAACCTGGAGGAGGGGACTGTCCCAACGGCCTAGTCGTCGTCCAAGCATCATCGAACGACGATTGTAAGTTGGTTCTGAGAATTCCGTCTGCCATAGCTACCAAGCTTAACAACTCTGAACACCGCTTTTTGAACGAAAGGTCCCCACAGACGGTACCAATAATTCAAGTGTAAGCGTCCTGGCCGGTTTGGAATAAATTGTCTCTCGTCCTCGCCCGTGGAACGCCAAAAACCTGCAAACAACTCTCACACCATGGGGTTGTCCTGGTGAAGAGCCTCTGATGCTTAAGTAAGTATATGTATGTTTGAGTAGAATAATGGAAATCCCGTTAAGGAAGAAAGCTCACCCTCACTTATATAGGGGTGAGATACCTGACCTAAAGGCTGCCCGGATTTGGTGAGCTGCTGCCCCAGCTGCCCGTCCGTACTCTGACGTGCCGCGTGCATGTCAGAGGTGGTGTCAGAGGTGGTTGTCGCTATCAACCAATGCATTCTCGCCACGTGTCCTCTACACATGGGATGATTATTCCTCTGAATATTTCCATGAAATTCCGTTAGAGACTCTTACACGCGCTTGTGACTAGGTCGATCTCCAGAATACTAACAATCCATACAGTGGTCGATCTATTGAGGTCGACTCGACTGCTCGACTGGTCGATCGTTCGACTACTTGTGATATGTTGTCTGTCCTAGAGTCTTCCAGGTCTTATCTTCAAGGTGTTCGACCATTATCATCTTACTCGATTACCACTAAATTGGTTCGGCTTCCTCGCGGTACAACCCCTTCGACCGGTTCACCAGACCAGTTTACCCTTGCGGGTATAATATCCTATATCAAATTACATATTGAAGGTCTAGTTCCACTATAGATATGAAAAGCCTAATCTAGGTAATCAATCTAAATAAGACCAAACGTCATGGTTAATTTTTCAAAATAACACAAACAATTAAAAAAAGATATTTAAATTATCAACCACAAAAATCAATTAACATCATTAAGTACGTAGGGTTCGACTTTCCCGGACTTAGAAATAAAAATTACTTTAACATAATATATAATAAAAGAAAAGGAATAAGATTATCTCCTTTCGTGTGCGGGTTCGACCTCCTTCCACTTCCGTCGGCTTTCCTGTCTCTGTTCTCTGTCTGCTTGCGACTTTTTTCTTTTTGTTTTTCTGGCGGCTGCTGCTCTTTTTCAATTGATGTGCGTGAGTTTCTTTTCCTGAAGTCTTCCCACAAAATAATGCCCATCTAAACCAAATTAGTCCCAGCAATTGCAAACCTTTCCCCCACGCAAGTCATTCTCCTTGGTGGCTGCGAAAATAAAACTCCAATCTTCCCAAGTCATTTCATTGTATTTTTAGCCCAAATAATCTTTAAGTACATATTGCCTTGGGCCCAATCTTTAATAACTTGGTCATTATTCATAATTATTCCAATACCTGAAATAAATCATAAATATATCAAAACACCTGAATCCATTTAATAAATCAATAAGTAAAAAAACATATAAGTGCAAAAAAATTAAGCATTTAAATATACGCTAATAAATATATAAAATACATACTTTTTCGACCAACCAGACGTACCCTACGAGTGTGATATATTGACCGTCGGTTCCTACGACGGCTTGTGGAGGCATGTAACAGCCCAGCATCTTAACCCGTAGTGCGATATTATCCGCTTTGAGCACGCTCACCCGCACGGTTTTGCCTTTGGGAGACTAACTCACCAAAACGCGTCACACTAGTGAAGGTATCCACAGCCACTTATATGGCATGCTTCGTTCCCCTTCACAACCGATGTGGGATATCTGAACCATCCACCCCCCTTGGACGTGCGCATGGACCGTCTGTCATGTGAGGTGAAGAGGGGTCCCCCGATGTCAACCGTTTCGTGCACTTGGTCCCATATGATGGGGGTTCGACTGTTTTGACCCTCCATGCGGAAACCGAGGTTTTGACCGAGTCGCGGGTTCCCGTGCCTTTGGGTCATTTGGGGGAGAACAAGTTTTTAGTGTCGGGAGGGAAGAATTTGACGCTTGTGGTCGCGCTCAGGAGATTGTCGTGGGACGTGTGGGAGATGATTCCGGAGACGTGGGTGTGGAGGAAGGCGTTTAGCGTCGGTTTGGAGAAGGAAATGTGGAGATTTGAAGAAGAGGTGTTTTTGTATGAAGATGATCGGCTTATTCCAGTCGGTTGGTTAAACTACCCGGATGGGATGGTGTTTGCTCCGAGTCGAGGTTCTTGTACTGGGTTCGTACGGGTGAGATTGAGTCGATTGATCTACCTATGCTTGCTAAATACTATAAGTACTGGTCTCATCAGAGTGATTTGGTGCCACCTCCAGAAAGTTAGATATATTGAGCTTGTGTTTCTTTTCTACCAGGCATTTTTTGATATATTGAGGTTTGTTGTTTCTTCTCTACAAGTCATTTTTTTTTTTTCAGTTAAAGCTGTTGTTACTTAAATCGGTATAAAGCCGTATTTTGCCCAATTTTAAATTTCGTTTTTGTAAATGCGAAGACTTTTTATTTTTGATGATTGAGCTGAATAAATAAGTTAAAAAAATTACGCTTGTTTCGTAACGTAATTAGGTTACATAAAGATTTTTTTGGATGTATAATTATATGGGAAGTGTCCTAATTATATTCGAAATCTATACAAATCCCGAAAACAAATTCTGGCCTTTCAATTTCTCTCTCTTTTTTTTTTTTTTTTTTTTTT
>CACSLK010020336.1:1267378-1297161 GCA_902706635.1 Striga hermonthica
TTTTTTTTTTGGAATGGATTACCGGAGCGACCCGAAATTCTCCATCACCACCCAATCGTCGGCCGTAGTTGTTAGCAATTTCTGTGATGATTTTGCAGATTATTTCTTTTTCAGTTTCAATGTTTTTATTTACTGTTTTTGCACAATAAACACGTTCCTTAAATTTTCCAAATTTGTGTTTTAGATGTGCCCTATATAATTCCTGATCCAGCACGTGGAAAAAAATTAGATTTAGTATTAAATGCAGCTGTTTTTTGTTTTGGTTTTACCGGCAAGTTGAGGAGGCCGGAAAAATTGGGCAGGCATGTATTGCCGGCGAACCAAATCGAGGCAAAATTCAGGATCCTCAAGAAAAAAAAGGGATTCTATTCATATATTTTTCATAAAATTCCAAACGTTGGTAGAACTCAGTCAACTTTAACGAGTATTTTGGCTGGAAAAAAAAATTAAAAACTTCAAAGACAATTTGACGAAATTTGAGCTAGACATGATGAAACTGAAATTACTATTGGATAGGTGGAGCCAATAGTTTCAAAACGGTATTTGATTTGTTGAAATTAATTTTAATTTTTTTCTACATAGATGGCGAGATGCAATCGTACTCCGATTTGCTGGAGTCCCTTACCGAAGATTTGCTATTTGACATCCTCATTCGCCTCACCTCTCGTGATATATGTAACTCGGCAAAGCTCGTCTGCCGCAAGTGGGACCATTTGACCCGCTCTCGCGACTTCACATGCTTGCACTTCCATCGTGCAGCCAACGGGCTCCTCTTGCAGAATACGAGCGTCGCTAAGTATATGTTTTTTTATCTTTGGTAGTCAAAAAATTGGATTGGTTTTGAATTATCAATTAATTGGATTGGTTTTGAATTATCAACTACTGCAAATAATTAAATAAAACAATAAAAATAGCAAGCAACAACGTAGAACAAATAGGATTTGAGAAGCTAGGGAGTCGGGGATATAAGTTTTGGTTCGAATAGCAATTATCAAGCAAGAGATTGTTTGGTTAAGTGATTTGACTAAACGGCACGTTTAAGTATTCATTCTCAATAACTTTTCGTAACAAGAGAACAAACTTAAACGACAATGTTGTTATGCGATTCGTAACAACGATTTGAGGATGGATTTACTTAATGATTCTTAGTGATTTGAACGTAAGGTATGTATGAAATACTCAACAATGGCCTCGGTCCGAGTTGAACCGAGGTGAAAAGTTTCTGTGAGTTGTTTCGTGTTTCATTGTAAAAATTTTGGTTTTGGGGATCCCCCCCGTACAAGTATTATGAACTCGCTATTTATAGCAACTTTTTGAGATACATATCGGGATTCGTGCATTGCTTTTTCTATAAAGTTACTTTTTGGCGGGTGGCGAGATCAGTGGGTCCCAGCAGATCTCGTAATTTGTGAGAATGGCGTGTAGGCGCCTTGTCACCTGCTTAGGAGGTGACGACCTCTGTTCGTGTTGATCTCGGTTGGTGGTGATCACTTCGGTCTTCTATGGTTATGCCGGTTTGTCGTGCGAACCGGGGTGACTTCGGACCATGTCGGCGTAAGTGTTAAGTTTCCTTAGACGTTGTTTGAGGCTCATAATAGAGAATTACCGAGTCGAATGATAACAGAGAGGCCCCCAATATCGGCGGGCATACGGAGTGATGGTCGTCGGTATTGCAAAATAGCTAGAGGCTCCGAGTCGGTAAGGAAGCTGGAGGTTGGAAACGCTCGTTTTTGATGTACTGATGTATGCGAGGTGACCGGAGTGGATCGTATGTTCCAAAGTGAGAGCTGGTTTCCGAAGTGAGAACGCTTGGCGAAATTTCGACAGGTCGCGGACAGTATTAGAGATAACTTGAAGAGACGTAACGGTCGGATATTAAATGTGCAACGTGAAGAGTCGCGCCGTAATGGTCTTAAATGAGATAACGGTCATTTTAATTGGGTCCACGTGTACAGTAGGTTCTTGTCAGACGAAGGGATGGCACCGCTTGGAATTAGGGGTCGCGTCTGTTGCACGCAGGGGCGGATGGACATTGAGGCGAGCCTGGGCAATTGCCCAGGCTCAATTTTTGCTGCTAATTACCATTTTTAATAGAATTATTGTGTAGATATGTCAAAATAGAGCTTTTGCCCAGGTTGAAATCTCGCGCAGAGGGGCAGCTGAGCAAAGAAGACGAAGGTAAGTTTTTTTTTAATTTTTTAAAGCATCTGTCTTGGTTTCATTTAAATTTGGGCTACAAAGTTAATGACAGCCCAACTATTAAAGAATATTTAATAGGTACTTGGGGTGGCCCATTAAGAACATGAATTTAATGTTTCTACCCTGCGGTTGGAAAACAATTGAGAAACTTTTGTGGACCAAATAAAGCATAACATGTATATTTAAATGTAGTTGTGGTCTTAATAATTAAAAATAAAAAAATAAATAAAAAAATAAAAACTTGTTTTTTGTCCCGTTACACACGCACAACAACAGACAAGAAAAAAAGGGGTTTAACCTTCACAACTCACATGATCCCCAATCTCTCATCTTCTTCCATAATATTTGATTCTTCCGGTTTTTGTGAATTAGGCGTACTTAGAATTGAAAAGAAAATCACTTCTCAAGGAGCTATCAAGGTCAGCTCATAATTATAATCCAATTGTAGATTTCAGCCTCTTTTTTTCTTTTTTTTTTCTGTATTATATTGAGTAGATTTTTATGCTAATTGTTAGACCATTAATTAGCAATTTAATTTACTGAAGTGTGTATTTGGAGTTTTCAGCTTTTCTTTTCTTTTTTTTTTTCGATGTAGTTTTTTGAGTAGCATGTAGCAATCGAGAAACAATCGAGATTTTTATGCTAATTGCTAGACTTAGTATTCGTATTCATTTTAATAGAAATTTAATTTACT
This sequence comes from Striga hermonthica, assembly GCA_902706635.1. Classification (NCBI taxonomy): domain Eukaryota; kingdom Viridiplantae; phylum Streptophyta; class Magnoliopsida; order Lamiales; family Orobanchaceae; genus Striga; species Striga hermonthica. The sequence continues at coordinate 1,270,272 of CACSLK010020336.1, forward strand.
GAATCAGACACTTTGGCTTTTGATTTTGTTTTCAATTTTCATTCACTGATTGCATATATATTGGCAAGGCAACTCTTGTTTTCTTTTGTTTTGGCTTCAAAATGTTGAAAAGCCATGTTGGTAACAGGAATAAATAAAGATTAAAGATTGAATTTGTAGAACTGAAATTGCCAATTAAAATAAGTAATATGGCGAGCTTCAATTACAATTGAGTTTTCTTATTTTGTAGAATTCTTATATTGATTGAAATAAATTTTTGCTTGCAGAGGTACAATAATGGAGAAGTACTATCGAAAAGTAGCAAATATTGAGGAACCTTCAACTCTTTTGTCATCTAAGAAGAAGAGTAAGCTCGATAATCAAAATTCAAAGAGCACCGATCTTGGCAAAAATTCAAAGAGCACCGAACTTGACAAACTTCTGGAAAATCTCCCCTCAGATCCGGCACACCGGAAGCGTATCTTAGATTACGATCCAAATATTCGCGATCAAGTTCGCCAACATTATCTACTCAAGGGCCCTTGTCAACCTCGAAGTCATAAGTTTCCTCAGCGAGATATCTACGGGACTAAGCGCAGGTTTAATTCTTCTTGGTTCAATGATCATATTGAGTGGTTAGAGTATAACATAGAGAAAGATGCTCTATTTTGCCTTTGTTGTTATCTCTTTAAACCGGAACATGGTGACCAAGGGGGTAGCGATACGTTCACAGCTACAGGTTACAATAATTGGAAAAATAAACAGGGAGTCAAAGATCATGTTGGCACTGTGGGTAGTGTTCATCATCGTGCTCTGTTAAATTGCCAGGCTTTAATGAATCAGAAACAACACCTCGAGTCACTTATTAGTCAAGTGGAAGTCTCGAAACAGAATTATTATACTCTCTTGAATGCTTCAATTGATTGTGTTCGTTTCTTGTTACGACAAGGTCTTGCTTTTCGTGGTCATGATGAATTTGAATTTTCAAAAAATAAAGGGAACTTTCTTGAACTTTTGGAGTTTCTTGTTGAACATAATGATAGTGTTAAGGCTGTCGCCTTTGAAAATGCACCCAGAAATCTTCAGTTGAAGTCTCCTAGTATACAAAAAGACATTATAAATGCAGCTGCTGTTGAAAATGTTAATGCAATTATGTGTCAAATGGGTGATGCTCCTTTCTCTATTTTGGTTGATGAAGCCTGAGATCATTCGATAAAAGAGCAGATGGCGGTGGTTCTACGTTTTGTTGATACTAAAGGTGAAGTAATTAAAAGATTTGTGGGTATTGAACACGTCAAAAGTACTGATGCATATTCTTTAAAACTTGCAATTGATGAGCTATTTTCTAGAAATGGGTTGAGCATATCAAATCTCCGAGGCCAGGGCTACGATGGGGCGAGTAATATGCGAGGCGAGTTTAATGGTCTCAAGGCACTAATTTTGAAAGAAAATAGTTGTGCCTTTTATGTTCATTGTTTTGCCCATCAACTTCAACTTGCCCTTGTTGCTTTAGCTAAAAATTATGTCGGGGTTGCTTCTTTTTTTTTCATGGTGACAAGAGTCCTTAACCTTGTTGGAGCATCTTGTAAACGTCGTGATCTTCTTCGGGAGCAAAGACAAAACGAACTTATAGAAGCTCTCTACAATGATGAGCTCCCAAGTGGAAGAGGACTAAACCAAGAAACCGCTCTTAAACGTCCAGGTGACACACGTTGGGGTTCCCATTATAATACTTTGTTGAGCATTATCTCTATGTTCTCTTCTATCATTAAAGTTATTGAAATGATAATTGAAGATGGGGCCAGTGCGGATCAAAGAGGAGAATGCAATTTGTTGCTTGTACAGATGCAATCACTTGATTTCATATTTTGTCTTTTTTCTAATGAGACAAATTTTAGATGTAACGAATGAGTTGTCACTAGCACTGCAGAGGAATGATCATGATATTGTCAATGCTATGGATTTGGTTAGGGCAAGTAAACAGCAACTCCAAAGAATGAGGGAGGAAGACTGCGAATGGGAGAATTTGTTGCAGAAGGTAAATTCTTTTTGTAATAAGCACGACATTAATATTCCGGACATGGATGCTATATTTGTTGCTCATGGAAAATCTCAGCGTAGGGCTGAGAAGTTAACTGTCTTACATCATTATCGAGTGGATGTCTTTTACTCGGTGATTGATAGACAACTTTCAGATTTGAACGACCGCTTTAATGAGGTAAACACCGAGCTTCTCATTTGTGTTGCAAGCTTGACTCCGGATGATTCATTTTTTGCTTTCGACAAGCAAAAGTTACTCCGCCTTGCTAAATTCTATCCGAGAGATTTTTCTGAAAGAGATGTGCTAGCACTTGAAGACAAGCTTGATATCTACATCACTGATATGCGAACGAATACTAATTTTTCTCAACTTAAGGGACTTGGTGGTCTTGCAAAAAAAATGGTGGAGACAAGAAAGCACCTAACTTATGCATTGATCTACAAGCTTCTAAATTTTGCTTTAGTTCTTCCGGATGCTACAGCTTCAGTGGAAAGAGTATTTTCGACTATGAATCTCGTGAAGAATCCACTCCGCAATAGAATGGGAGATCAATGGATGAATGATAGTTTACTTGTTTACATTGAGAAAGATGTATTTAATAGCATTAGCAATGATGCTATAATGCATCGATTTCAAAATATGAAATCGCGTCGTGGACAATTACCTTCCCATCATTGACTAAAAGATTGTATTTTTTTTTAATTAAAATGAATTTTTTTAAAAAAATTAAGTATTTATTTTTTCATATTGCCCTGGCTGGGAAAAAGTTCTGTATCCGCCGCTGGTTGCACGCGCCCCTAATTGAGGTTCCCAACGGTCAGAAATCGGAAATTATAAATAGGGCGTCGAGATTTTTAATTGAACTTTCTTTACTTTTGCTTTGATTCTTGAATTCTTGCGAACTGCTATCGAGCTTCTTGTGCAAATCTGAGACTCGTTCTTTGTGCGCGATTATCTGTTCGTTGATTCCTTGGTAAGCTTCATTGTCGATTTTTGTCTTTTTCTTTGTTCTGTATTCTTCTTCTTGTTCAATGGCGTCAAAGGGAAAGGGTAAAGCGGTTGATAGTTTCTCGAGTACCGAGTCGGTCCCGCTCGAGGTGTATCACGACTCGGAGTTGGTGGAGTTGGCTTTTGAATATCATCGATGGGATCTGATGTTGGTGAGGCACTTGGACATTAAGCCAAACGATGAGGACGGCGATTGCGTGGTGGAGCATAATGCGGCCGACGTCGAGGAACCTCACTGGAGGAGACCAGTGAGGACGTGGCCCGACCCAAAGGTCAATTTCGAAGGGGAGCCTAGTATTTTAACAGACGCTGACGTGGTGATGCTCCTGGAACAAATACGGATTCCGCCCTCGGTGAAAATATTTGCGCCCTACCCTGGGGAAAGAATAACTAGCCCTCCTCCGGGTTGTGTCGGTGTATTTGCAGAGAGCTTGAGGTCGGGGTTGAGATTCCCCTTGCCAAATTTGATTACAGAGTATCTCCAGAGTTGGGGGTTACCCCTGTGCCAAATAACACCAAATAGTTGGAAGAAATCATAGGATTGATGGTGTTGTTATACGAAAGGGGCGAGGGTTTGCCGTCGTGTGAAGAAATTAAAAGCATTTATGCTTTTAAGAAAAGTCCGAAGAGGAGGGTGGCAGAATCTTCTTGTAGTTTCTTTGCCGGAGTGAAACCGCAACATGGTCTTCAGGTCGGTGAGATAATAACCGACATCCCGGAAACCCTCCACGGCTTCCAGGAAGAATGGCTGTGGGTCGGAGGAGAATGGCAATCTGAGATTTTTTTCCATGAACCTCGGATAGACGGGATGACAATTCCGATGAATATTCATTCCGGAGCAAGTGAGTTTATTTTATTCTTTATTCCTTGTATGTTTCTCTGATGTCGTTTTGTTCTGTGCACTAACAGGTCAGAACTTTTACCCTTTGTAGAAAAAGAGACGAAGCAGAAGGAGCCGAAATTGAGTCCAGAGTTCGGTGGGAAGTTACTCGTGCTTGCTGGTTTGGACAAAGATATTCGGGATTATCGCAAACTCGTGGTAGATCCGAAGCTCGAAGCTACTGGTCTGTCTCTCGGAGTATCCACTTTTAAATTCGACCCCGGTAAGAGGAATTTGATACTTGGTACTTTTACCACTATTTTCATATCTATGTAGAATAATTGTTGATGACTTCGTTTGTCTTTTGTCTTGGTGCAGTATATTATCCATTGCTCGGGTTTTTAGGCTACCGAACTGTTAGGGAGGCTAAAGAGTTTAGGCGTCGCTATCCAAATAAGGATCTACAATCTAAATTCGGTAAGATCCGAGACTTTGCGGTTGACTGACGCTATGAGGTGAGATTTAGTCCGCGCTTTGGTGAAGAGACCGCTGGCCAGAGAACGCTGGTAAGAAGCCGACCAAAGTGGGATCTAGTGCGACGTCGGCAGTTGTCCCAAAAAGTCCGAAGTCCCAGCAAGAGGTTGCACCTACCGAGGTGCTGCCAGTTTTGAATGCTGTTGCAATTAACCAAGCTAAGCCCGAGCCAGACATGTTGGGGACCGAGTTGGCCGTGGCTGAGCCGACGCACCCCGAGGTGCCAGAAAAACAACCATCCCCTCTGAAGTCTATGGAGTCCAATCAACCGGAGAAGAGGAAGAAGAGGAAATTGGTAAAGATGTCTGATGTTGGAGCTTCTTCCGGGGTGGAGAAGAGATCAAAAAAGAAGCACGACTCCAGTCGTAGAGTTACAGAAAAGGGCATTGATGAATCTCCCTTGTTCGAGAAGTCATTTTTATCCATTAACGACGAGAGAGCTGCCAATGTCAAAGTGCCACAGGGTGTAGTGGAAGAGTGGTTCACCACTTTTCAATCTGTTAAATCTCCTCACATGTCCTCGAGGATAGATATGCCGGAGAACGCGAAGAGCGCTGCGCGTGTGCCTTTAATGGTGTGGGACCCCAAATCCAAAGTGGGGGTCTCTTCTTTGTCCAGTGTGGACAAGTTGAGTTATGCCAAGGCTTGTCTGGGTCGGGCTTTAGTGAGTTTGGTGGCGGCTGAGGACGATCACAGCCGGATTGATGCCCAGTTGGAAGGAAAAAAACAGACTGTTACTGAGAGAGACATAATGATCGCGTCTCTGAAGAATAAGGTAGCCAAAGTTGAGGCCGAGTTGAAAGAGAAAATTTCTGAACAAGCCGCTCAATTGGAGGTAGCACAAACCGAGATCTCGGCGTTGTCCGAGGAGAAGAAGGCCTTTCAAAATGAAGTGGCCAAACTTAAAGAGCGTCTCGCTTTTGCCGAAAGGCATTCTAAGGCTTTGGAAGCCAGGGCCGAGGAGGTGGAAGGTAAGCTGCTGAAAGAAAGGGCCGAACATGTCGCAACCCGTAAAGAATGTGCCGAGGTCCGCGAACTTATGGGCCGGCAACGGGATGCCCATCAAGACAAGATGGCAAAATTGGAGAGAGAGAAATCTGAATATGGGGAGTTTATGTATGAGAACGGTTTTCAAGCCGGGAAAGATTCTATTGTTGCTGCCAAAATTCAAGCCAATGATGAGGATGCTGCGGGCGCTGCTGAAAATGAAGTGGAAGGAGCCGGCCCAGACTTGGAGCTAGAAATGAACACTTGCTTGACACTTCGGTGGGTCATTGAGCGATACAACACTGGCTATTACGATATCCATGAGCTCCGCTTCTTCTTGTTCCACAAACTTCAAAAATATGGCTTTGATATGGCGATAAAGGGGATGCACATCGAAGCTTACGAAGATGAGCGGGAATTTTGCGTGTGGATGCTCCGCCGAGCTGAAGAAATGACTGCGAATCCTGACTTGCCACCACTTTCTGAAGACAGGGCGGCTCTACTCCGACGTGCTTATGTCAACATGATCCTGGAAGGGGAGAAAGAGAAAAGAAAGGAGCTGGCCGACATCTTTGTCACAACTCTTGCAGATGTGGAGGTTGAGCAGAACTTCGGCGACATGACTCCTGAGCAAATCTGGAGTAAAGTCGAGGCTTACATCGAGGAGAAGGCCAAGTCGACAGACAGGGAGGTTGAGATAATCAAAGTGGTCACTCCTGCTGATGGCAATCCAGATGAAGTAAGGGATCCGCGTGATGAGCTTGTCCCGGTGTCTGACGTGGCCATTGAAGACACTGCCAAGGCAAAAGAGGTAGCTATCTTGGAGCAACTGTCTACCGGGATGGAGGTCGGTGAAGGCAGCGGTGTTGGCCGAGATGTCGAAGAAAAGGATGATACTGCTTGAAGTTCTCGAATGTTATTACTTTCATGTTTTCAGTTTATTATGTTTTAAGTATGTAATCGGGGTGCCAGTATGTTGGTATCCTTAGTAGGACATATGTAATCGTAAATTTCCCCGACTTAATACAAATTTAAAAATATTTGTTTGATTTTCATTTTGTTTATTTTGCTGTGCAAAGTCAACGATTTTGAGATCAAGTGTAATGAACTCGGTGCATACAAAAAACGTGCCTTCTAACTCGGTTAAAAATGTGAATGAATCCGAGTTGCGGATAATGGATTCTGAGCTCCACATTGATCTTTTTTAATTAATTCGGCTAATAGTGTAAGTCGATATGCAAAATTACTAAGAATTTGCAGAACTTAACACATTCTATACCGTGCATAAAACAAATTGGATTCATCGAACTTCGTCAGAGTTCGATTATGAAGTTGCCCCAACCGAGTTGTTTATTTTGTATTCGGTGATTAGCGGGACCCGTCAAATCATGATTGCTGAAGTGACGTGGACGAGCTTCAACCCCAACCAAAGCATGCGTAGGATTTGGATAGATTACGGGGTATCAGCGAGACCGAGTGTCGCAATGTTTACATCAGCACAAAATGTTAATAGAACCGAGTTTCAAATTTTACATCGGTACCGAGCTGTTGCTCGGATTTCAAAAGTAAAAGTCTTTGAACTTTCATTACATCAAAAGAGTGACTTCGTTCCCTCGGAAAGGCAAAAGGAGGGTCTGTCAGCGGAAAATTCAGCAGTTCGACTTCAGTTTATTCATTGGTAGAATTTCTTTAGGAAAACAGCATTCCACGGGTACTGGTGTGGGGTCCCGTCAGGATGAGAAATCCGATATGCTCCACGGGGTAAAACCTCGATGATTTGGTAAGGTCCTTCAAACTTCGGTTTAAGTGGGTCGGGGTCAGGCCCCATTATGCGTTTGAGAACTAATTCGCCAACTCGGAATGGACAAGGCTTGAGTCTAGAATTTACATATCTCTCGCTTCTATGTTTATAAGCAGCATTTTTAAGTTCGGCGCGAGTACGATGTTCTTCAAGTAGGTCCAAAATTGGCTTTCATGTTTTTCGAGTTGGACTCTGCGGTGAAATGCTGAATTCAGTAAGTTGGTTCACCGAGTTCGACCGGGACCATGGCTTCTGAGCCGTAAGTTAGTGACAATGGAGTTTCGCCAGTAGAAGTCTTGGTAGTTGTTCTATAGGTCCATAGAACGTGCGGCAACTCTTCAGGCCAAGCTCCTTTGGCAGCATCAAGTCAGATTTTGAGGTCGTTTTTATGAGCTTATTGACAGCTTCGACTTGGCCATTGGATTGTGGATGGTAGGGCAAAGAGAAGAAATGTTTGATGTTATATTCTTCGCAAAGAGATTCAAGCCGCTTGCCTTCGAATTGTCGTCCGTTGTCGGTGATAATTGAGTTTGGCAGTCCGAAGCGGCAAATGATGGACTTCCATATAAAGTCAACAACTTTTTGTTCCGTTATCGTGGCCAATGGTTCGACTTCAGCCCATTTGGTGAAGTAGTCAACTGCGACAATGGCAAATCGGACTCCACCTTTTCAAGTTGGTAGAGGTCCGATGAGGTCGATTCCCCATTTAGCGAACAGCCACAGACTATATACCAATTTGAGTTCTTCAGGGAATTGATGAACGTTGGGTGCAAAAAGGTGGCACTTCGGGCATTTACGGACCCAGACAGCGGCGTCTGTTTTTAAAGTTGGCCAATAGTACCCTTGTCGTAAAATCTTGTAGGATAAGGCTTGCGCGCCGGGGTGACTTCCGCAAATTCTTTCGTGTACTTCTTCAAGGACATAACGAGACTCGGATTCAGTCAAACATTTTAAGAGTGGGAGTGAGTATCCCCTTTTGAACAAGACTCCATTGTCAAGGGTGTATCGAGCTGCTCTAATCCGAAGTGCTCGAGCTTCTTTAGGGTCTGAAGGTAAGACCCCAGTTTCCAAGTATTGAATAATGGGATCCATCCAAGTCGGTGGCTTTTGTGAAGTTACCGGATCGATGGTTGCAACTTCAGAAAAGAGGGTCGACGGTTGTTCTTACTGATCGACTTGGATATACTCCATGCTCTCCATCCCGGTACTCGAGGCCAGTCGGGACAACGCATCTACTTGAACATTAAGAGTTCGGGGAATGTGTTCGACGTTAACGGAGAATTTCGATAAATTCTGTTTAGCCAAGGATAGATACGGTGTTAACCGAGGTTCCTTGACTTCATACGAGCCATTAATTTGATTGACCAAGAGTTGTGAGTCTGAAAATACTTTAAGGTACTTCATGTTCATGGATTCAGCTAAACTCAATCCGGACAACAGAGCTTCATATTCAGCCTCGTTGTTGGTAGCGGGAAAAAGAAATTTAACCGAATGACAGAACAATCGGTTTTTCAGATTAGCTAAGACTATTCCCGCACCTGCTCGGTTTACTGTAGAAGATCCGTCAATGTAGAGAACCCATGGTTGGTTGTCATCGTGAATTTCTACAGCCGGCGTGAATTCGGCAATGAAGTCAGATAAGACTTGTGCCTTGATTGTTGTCCTCGGTTGATAGTGAATGTCGAATTGTCCGAGTTCGATGACCCATTTTATCATTCGCCCCGAGGTGTCAGGTCGGTGTAAGACCTGTCGTAGTGGATACGAAGTACGGACAGTAATGGAATGTTCTTGAAAATAGGGTCGTAGTTTCGAGCAGCAGTAATGAGTGCAAACGCTAACTTCTCCATAGGGGGTAGCGTAGTTCGACATCATGTAAGGCCTTGCTGACATAATAAATAGGTGACTGTAACATCCCTTCTTCACGTATCAAGATGGCGCTAATCGCTGAATCACTAACTCCGAGGTACAAGAACAGCATTTTCTCAGGTTTCGGTTTCTGTAACGTCGGAGGAGAAGCAAGAGTTTCTTTATTGCTGGTGAGTGCTTTTTGGCACTTTTCGGTCCATTCAAAGTGCTTCCCTTTCGTGATCGCTTCAAAAAATGGTTTGCAATGATCTGTAGACTTGGAGATGAACCGGTTAAGCGCGGCAAGTCGGGCAGTTAGGGCCTGAACACCCTTGACCGAGGTCGGGGGAGTTAAATCTTGAATGGCTTTTATCTTGACCGGGTTGGCCTCGATTCCCCGTTGGCTGACCATATAGCCTAGAAATTTTCCAGACTCAACTCCGAAGGTGCACTTCTTAGGATTTAAGACCATGGAATAAGATCGGAGGATAGTGAACATGTCCTGAATGTGTGTTATATGATCAGAAGCGTGCACCAACTTGACGAGCATGTCGTCTACGTAGACTTCCATGGTATGACCTATCAAATTGGCAAATATCTTGTTGATGAGACGTTGATAAGTGGCCCCAGCATTTTTTAACCCGAACGGCATCATGGTATAACAGTATAAGCCTCGGGTCGAATAAAACAAGGTGTGCTCCGAGTCCTCGGGATCCATAGGAATTTGATTATAACCGGAATAAGCATCCATAAAGCTCATCAACTCGTGTCCTGAGGTGGCATCAACCATGTAATCTATGTGAGGAATGGGATAACTGTCTTTTGGGCACGCTTTATTCAGATCGAAGAAGTCAAGACATAACCTCCAAAGACCATTGCTTTTCTTGACAATGACTGGGTTTGAGACCCATGTCGGGTACTTGGCTTCATTAATGAACTTGTTGTCGATGAGTTTCTTGACTTCCTCCTCCAATGCTTTCTGACGATCCAGTCCCAATTTTCTTCATTTTTGAACAACTGGCCGGATAGTTCGATCGAGATTTAACTTGTGGCTAGCGACACCGGGGTTGATGCCCTTCATGTCTTCGTGTTTCCAAGCAAAAACATCAGAATTATTTCTAAGGAACGAGATGAGTTTGGACCGGAGAGGTTCTTGTAAATGGCTCCCAATACGCAGTGACTTCTGACGTGTCGGTTCGTCAACATAAATTATCTCCACGTCTTCTCCGGGTTCAGCTCGATCACTTCGGTTTTTTTCTTTGAACTGAGTCCTTGGGTCCAATTCGTCTTCTTCAAGGATAGGTTCTTTCCCGGATCTTCTGCCTCGGTCTTCGGCCAGAGGATCCGAGGTTAAGGGGGCAGTGACTTCTTGACTTGGCTCGTCGGAAATAAGTGTCTAATGGCAGGGAGTTTTCTTTGTCGGCCGAAGTGGCGGAATGAACTCCGGCAGACGGTATGAAAGTGATAAGTTCTCGAGCTTCTAGTTGATCTCCGTAATGCGATCCTTCACCGCGTGTCGTCGGGAATTTGAGTGCGTAATGAAAGATGGAAACCGCGGCTTGGAGTTTATACAGAGCGGTTCTTCCGATGATCGCGTTGTACTCGTTGTTGATGTCAAGAACTTTAAAAGTCTCCATAACAAGCTTGGTAACGTGTTCAGCTGTACCGAACCGAACAGGTAGAGTAATCTTGCCTATGGGTCGTGAAATGCTCCCGTTAAACCATTGTATTTGGTCATTGCAAGGCCGGATGTCGGCGGGATCAAAACCCATTTTGTCAAAGGCTTTTAGCATCAGAATACTTGAGTAGGCCCCGGTGTCGACCATCACACGATGGATCGGGATACCACATATCGGAATGGTAATAACAAGCGCATCAGAGTGAGGGTGCGCAAAATGATTCACATCTTCTATGTTGAAAGTGATGGGGCAATTCCGGGCATTGAGAACGTCTCGCAGGTCGGTGGTGAAGACATGCTTGTCCGAGTTACAGGCTTGCCTAGCATAGGCCTTGATTTGCCGACCAGATGAAGTACCTCGGGAATTATTCATATTTACTCGGTGGACAGCGATTTGCATCGGGCTGGGAGATCGGTTTTGTTTAAGTCCCCGAGAAGTTCCAGTTGAATTGGAATCAAGTTTTTCCGAGGTAAATACAAACACTTCTTTGTCTCCTTGGCGGATGCGTTTCGGCATAGCACCTCGGTCCTCATCTTCATCTTCATCATAAGGTTCAATTTGACGTCCCGGCCCTCGCTTCTGTGGATCAGTGTTGCGATAAAACTTCCTGAGCTGTGGATGACCAATTAAACGCAATAAGGCAGCTAACAGAGTCAAACATTCATCAGTGTTGTGCCCCGGTGATTTGTGATAGTCGCAATATCGAGATTTGTCCAATTTTTCCTCGGGTATCCGAAGTGGTTTGGGATCGGGCAGAATGCCTTTTCCTTTGATCTCTTCATAAACGGTGGCAGCTCCGACTGAATAAACGATTTGATAACTGGATTTCACGTCGGTAGCATACTGTTTTCGGGCTGTCCTGATTTCGGGGTCGTTAGCATCTCCCCGGGGATAACCTCTAAATTGAGCCTTATTTTGTTTGTCAAAAGATTTGTTTTTCTTGTTCTCCTTGGTTCCCGACTTCGATGAATTCAGATTGAAATTAAAATCAGGGACAGACATGGCTTCCTCGGCAATGATATGTTGCTGAGCTCGGGCAAGGAATTCCTGGAAGGTGTTCGGCTTATTCTGGCACAATGTCCAGCGGAAAATCGAGTTCGGTTTCAACCCGACGATAGTCATAACAAGCAGGGTTTCAGGATGACATGGCTCCATGTTTTGAACTCGGTCATTAAACCGAGCAATATAATCCTTGACGCTTTCATCGTCTGTTTGAGTTACATTTGCAAGAAATTCTTTTGGAATTAAACAAACCTGAGCCCCGATGAAGTGAGATCGGAAAGCCGACCTCAGCTGCTGCCACTTCCAAATAGAGTGAGGAGGAAGAGAGTGGTACTATTTTTGAGCCCGAGGCCCCAGCGTAAGGGAAAACATGCGACACCGAAGTGCGTCTGAGGCCCCATGCAGGTCCATCCACGATGTGTAATGACCGAGGTGGGAATCGGGATCCGAAGTCCCATCGTATAACCAGATTTGAGGAACTTTGACTTTTTTCGGTACAGGTTCCGAAGTGAGCTCAGGCGTGAGAGAAGAGTCGGCTTCCAAATATACTTGCGCCGAGGTCGAGGCCCGCCGAGGAGGATCTTCGGGCATCCTTTGTCGGCTCTCCAATTAGGCGATCCTTCGTCGCAACGTTTCAAGTTCGGAGGATTCTTGGCGAGCTCGGTTTCTTTCTATGTGTTGACGAAGGTCGGTCTGCGCTGGGTTGGAGGGGATTCGATATCGCGTATGAGGTGGCGAATGCCGTGAATGTCCAGACTGACTCTCGACGGTTTTTTCACGAGGAATTACAAGGGATGTACACCCAACGTTGGCGTGACGTGTGGTTTGTTCTGGGTGCGGCTGCGACGTTCGACTGCGAGGTTGATATGTGGCATGAAAAGTGGTTCTGCCGCCGTCTTGTCGCGCCGATGGAATCTGCGGATTAGCGGGAGTCGTGGGTATTATGGAATGTCCTGGTGCAGTCGTTGATGTTACAGGGATTGTTTGAGCCATCAGAGCGGCGAACCCACGTGCAAACTCTGGATTTTGGAACAGAACAGTGTAATCTGGGATATTGGGAGCTGCTGCCTGACGTTTGGCAGATTAAGCCGCACTACGACTTTGGCCATCCCGCGATGTATGACCATGATGGTCTGAATGAGACATGGTTGTAGCGATTTGTGTGGATAACAAAACACGAATCGGAGATTAACCTCAAATAACTTATGAGGCCTTCTTTCTAGCGCCATACTGTTGTTATGCGATTCATAACAACGATTTGATGATGGATTTACTTAATGATTCTTAGTGATTTGAACGTAAGGTATGTATGAAATACTCAACAATGGCCCCGGTCCTAGGTGAACCGAGGTGAAAAGCTTCTGTGAGCTATTTCGTGTTTCATTGTAAAAAGTTTGGTTTTGGGGATCCCCCCNNCCCCCCCCGGCGTACAAGTATTATGAACTCGCTATTTATAGCAACTTTTTGAGATACATATGGGGATTCGTGCATTGTTTTTTCTATAAAGCTACTTTTTGGTGGGCGGCGAGATCAGTGGGTCCCAGCAGATCTCGTAATTTGTGAGAATGGCGTGTAGGCGCCTTGTCACCTGCTTAGGAGGTGACGACCTCGGTTCGTGTTGATCTCGGTTGGTGGTGATCACTTCGGTCTTCTATGGTTATGCCGGTTTGTCGTGCGAACTGGGGTGACTTCGGACCATGTCGGCGTAAGTGTTAAGTTTCCTAAGACGTTGTTTGAGGCTCATAATAGAGAATTACCGAGTCGGATGATAACAGACAAGTTAACAAGTCATTTAACACCTAGCTAGGCAATACAATTACGAACAAGCCTAGTTTGTACGAGCCTATTTCGACCGACTCCTCCCCTTTAGGTTCAAAGAGTCGATTAAATTGAACTAGAAGGTGATAAATCAACTAGTCCATTTAAAAATTCTACCATCATGCATGAATTAATCAAATTCAATTGAAACAATTGGAAGTTGAAGTGTCAATCTTCAACAATTCTCAAAACTCAAGAACAATGATTGAAAACCCTAATAAGATTAACTCGCACAAATTGAACAATCTCAAGCCCGACAATCACAACGAATTCAAAACATCATTTCCCTATTCCCTAGCATATAAATTTAGCTACGCATATTCGAATAATCAACACAAGTAATCTCAACCCAAGAACTCATATTTAACGATTAAATTAAAAGAGAATCTTACTACTGATAAATCCCAACGTAGAATTCAATAAACAAGCTTGAATCCAAAAGCAAAAGCAAAATCCGAGATCAAATCCTTGTTCACGGTGAAAATCGATGGAAAAAAAATATAAGAACGAGAGAAGATAGAAGAGAATAGGGTTTCGGTTTTGTTCGTAAAAAGAATAATAATCGAAGTGTTCTTGATCTTATATTTATAGTGGCAGGCTCGCGGGCGTGAAAAATAGCAGCATGGCGCGGCAAGGTGGAGCATCACGGCGCGGTGAACACTCGCGGCGCGACAAGAAGACTTCTCACGGCGTGCCACCATCACAGCAGCGTGGCAGGCCTTGGCTTCGCGGCGCGGGAGTCTCGCGCGGGGCTTCTGCAGCGACGCGGCAGGACTTCTGGACGTGGTCTTCACGGCGCGACATCATGGCGCGGCGCGGCAGGGCCTCTCCTCACGGGCCGGCAGCACCCAGCGGCGTGGCGGGTCTTGAAGCTGATTCTCTGTTGTACTCGTGGTGGCGATACGGCATGGCATGCATCAGGCGACGCGGCGCAGGGCTTCAGCACGGCACGGCAGGGAGGACCTGGACGTGAGCAACACGACGTGGGGGCTTCACGAGACTGCCTAGGAGGGGCACGTAGCAGGCGCCGCGACGTGTTGTCTGCCGCGGCGCGAGGTGTTTGTTTGCTTTCTTTATCTGAGTTGTGGCATGGTCGCGGCGCGAAGCCTGATCAGTCGGGCCTAAATGCATTATTTTATGTAGTATATCCGTTCGAGTTCGTCCGGCCTCCGAATTTAGTTTTGTTTTCTCCCGTGCGATGCACAACGTCCTCTACTTGATTACGATGTCCCGACTAATATTTTCCTGAAAGATTATCATCCCTTGCCAAGGCTCACGAAACTGCTTCAGCCAAGTACTCCTTCGTGTAGCACTGATTCATCAAATAGACAGCACACGAAACTGCTTCAGCCAAGTACTCCTTCCGCATATTCTTGCTTTTCATCATATTTCTTGCCATGTTGAGGATCATCCGAATTTTTCGTTCAGCAACTCCATTTTATTGAAGTGAGTATGGGGTCATCATAGGACGATGAATGCCTTTTTTCTCACAAAATTCTAAAAATTCGTTCGAAGTGAATTCATCACCTCGATCGGACCAAAGCGCCTTGATCCGACAACCACTATGATTTTCCACCATCATCTTGAAACTTTTGAAGGTAGAAAACACCTCAGATTTTTCCTTCAAGAAATACACCCACGTCTTCCTAGAATAATCATTAATGAATAGGAAAAAGTAATTATTTTTGCCAAGAGAATTTGGTTTGATTGGCCCACACACGTCCGAGTGAACTAACTCCAATGGATATTGCGCCCTTGTCGTCGACTCATTTGGAAAACTCTTTCTTGCTTGTTTTCCATAAATACACCATTCACAAAGTTGGTTCGGATGATTTATTGAAGGCAACCCTTCACCATTCTTCTTTTTCACATCATTTGGAGTCCATCAAAATTCAGATGTCCAAGCCTTAAATTTCATGGCAAAGATGAATCATTGAAACAAGACTTTAAGCACATTGGGACATCACTTTGAATGTTCAAGAAAAACATTCGATTTTTCGTCATCGGGACTTTAACAAGCAATCTTCCATCTTCATCTCTCATCGTCAAACTTCTATCTTTTAGATTAATGTCATAATTTTTGTCTAAAAGTTGTCCCAAACTCAAAATATTGCTTTTCATCTCCGGTACATAAAAGACATTGAAGTTAAATTGATGACTTCCGTCTTTCAATCGAATCAAAATCGTACCTTTCTCTTTTACTTGTACTTTTGAAGAATCTCCAAAAGTTATGTCGCCACCAACAGACTCATCAAGTTTCGAGAATAAATTTCATCTCCCGCATATATGACTACTTGCCCCAGAGTCGAGATACCATCGGCTATCCTCGTCTGCCGAATTTGTTTTGCATGCGAGAAGCAAAGTAGGACCCACATCTTCTTTGTTGTTACTCTCCATAAAATTACTTTTCTCCTCTACGTCACTTTGACACTCCCAGGCGTAATGGCCCTAGCGATGACAATTAAAACACTCGATGTTTGATTTATGCCTTTGATTTGGCCTATATCCTCCACCTCTTGAGCATCGACCTCGTCCACGACCACGACCTCGACCTCTTTCTTGGTTTTTCGTCGATTCATAATTATGTCTATTATTTGCATAATCATGTTGTCCTTGTCTTCCTCTTCCGCGCCCTCGTCCTCGTCCGCCGCCATGACCACAAGCACCTCCATGGCCTCGTCTTGGGTTAGTCTCTTTCTCTTTGATTGATACTTTTGCTTTCAAAGCTTGCTCCACCGATTCTTGTGTTGGTGTCTTCAATCTCTCTTCATGAGCTTGTAGTGAACCCGCAAGTTCATTAACAGTCATGGTGGCTAGGTCCTTTGACTCTTCAATTGCAACGACGATGTAGTTGAATTTCTGATCCAACCATCTAAGAATTTTTCCCACAACTCGATCATCTTTCATATCTTCTCCATTCCTCTTCATTTGATTGGTAATGGCCAAGACTCTTGAGATATAATTCGAACTGGATTCGGACTCCATGTGGAGGGACTCAAATTCACCTCTTAATGTTTGGAGACGCACCTTCTTCACTTTATCTACACCTTTGAATGAAGCTTGAAGAATTTCTCATGCTTGCTTGGAGGTGGTTGCCGCAGCAACCTTCTCGAACATCTTCTCATCCAAACTTTGATGTATAAATGTGAGCGCTTTTTGGTCTTTTTTCCTCTTGGCCGCTTCACTTTCGTCGACTCCTTTTTCCATGGAGTCCCAATACTCATAGGCTCCAAGCAAAGCTCTCATTTGTATGCACCAATTATCATAATTTTCTTTTGTAGGTGAAGGAACTACAAATGGGGTTCGTTCGACATTTTTCAAGCCACGATCTCCAAACAAAAAATGGCTCTTGATACCAATTTGTTAGAAAATGGAAGAGAGAAGTAAAAAAAAAAAAAAAAAAATCTTTGTTATATTATTCCTTTTCTTCATGGCTTCTTCACTCTAACTTGCAAATGACTCACATAAAGTATTTATAGGTATAAGAATACCTTTTGAAACCTTCTAATTTCTATAATTTATTTCACCTACATTTTACCTTCATTCATCTTATAACTTACATTCATGAATTATGTAAATTCCTAGAACATGAGATACTTGTACATACATTAACAAATATTAATTTAGTTTAATAATTCAACACATTCTTCTTAGTAATTACTTCACTCTTAGTGAAAATGACTTATATATGGTAGTTATAAGTATAAGAATGTCCTTTAAGCTCCCCTAATAACTAAGATACTTTTCACCTACATTTTACCTTTATGCATCTTAATTTAGTTATATTAAAGCATAAATTCCTAGAACTTGTTTATATACTCTTAGCCCTTAGGTTTTTCTAGATACATCAACTAATGTTAAGTTAGTTTTTAATAATTCAATAGACATTATTTATGTATTCTGAACTTATTTTGCTTGCAGAGGTTATAGATGCGAGGGAGAGCAGTGACGGGGCACGTACAGAGCCGCCAGCAGTACGGGGGAACCCCTGCCACTTCTCTTGGAGTATGGAGTCAATCAAGTCAGACGTCTTTTTTCTATTGTCGGGCGCTAGTTACAGACTTCCAATAGACCTGAGTCGATCCTTCATACTCAGACATTCCCTACCTTCCCGAGGTGGGTGGTTGGCCATACATCGGGTCAAGGAGGCAAACATCGTCCTTTCTGATGGAATGATGACTCTTAGATTGCCTGACAGACTACCGACCCCAGGGCACATGTTTGTGAGCTTTACAGGGACCCCATGTGTGTACGATATCGGTAGAGAGAGAGCGACCGAGCATCGTATGCGTGCGACGTGCTGGCGGTTTTCATACACCATGACCGGTTAACTACCACATTGTACGACTCAGGATGGCAGATTTGGCGTGACAATGAGATTTTTTAGGCCTGCATGTTCATGAGATGTCGTTGGCCTTCGTGACCACGTCTACACATGTCTTATGGGTTGATCAGATTGGAGGGCTGGTATGTTATTTCATGGATTTTTGGCACCATCCGAGTGATCGCCCTGATTTACGCGTTATGTGGGAGAGCCACTCCCGGAGGTGGAGATGGTTACCTCCGTCTTGAGGCACGATGAGTTCCATTGTTTTGTGCTTCTACTAGGCTTGAGGTACGAGACATGGTCCCTCGATAATCCCCTTACCAGCCTGCCTCCATTCGAGCTTGTCCCCGTGTAGGTGCTAGAGGATATATTCACCGCGTCCTTTTGGTCTGGGTTGACAGTTCCAACCCCTAACGATCGCCGTGGACGGCTGCACATTTCAGTGACCGCTGATGGTGACTACATTATGGTCACTAGTGGGCATGATCAGGAGGACCAGCAGCAGATAGTGCCTCTGAAGCACTGCTACAGTCCTGCAGAGGGTGGACATTGCATATGTCAGTCAGTAATGTTTCTTCTCGACGAGGACTTGGTCCGTGGAAATAGCATATAGTATGTAGTAGATGTAGTAGACATGGATTTGCTCGCTTAGTATGTAGTATGTTTATTCTCAATGCATGCTTTAAATAGGTGTACTAATCCTCGTACATGTTATAAGCATAATCCCAAACACAATATCTACAGATAGTCTTAGCACATAGTATGTAGTACTAATCCTCGTATATCTTCTTACAACCATAATCCCAAGGATAATAGCCAAAGATAGTTGTAGCGGATGGAGGGTCCGAAGGAGCTCGAGTTGACTTTGTTAATGGAGTTAGTTAGAGTTATAAGTCGAAGGCTTTCACATTGAAGTGAATTATGTTAGCGAGAAACCAAAGTAGCTAATATCATAAGTGTTGTCTTATATGACTTTAGAGAGAGGTCAATCTCTGTGATTCTGACTACTTTAGAGAGGGCTTACAAGGACGGTGTCTTATATTGGTATGGCCTAGAGTCTTTGAGAGTTCAATTTAATCCCAGCTATCTGCTTTGTTGAATGTGGTGTTTAAGTTCTGTCAATAAAAGAAGTATTCTATATTTTGTAGTAATATTGGTCTCGCGAACGGCCCGTACAAAACACACGGTCGGGTATTTGTACCTGAGAGCAAAAATATGACCAACAATGTGGCCTCAACCTCTGCTGGAGATGCCATGCAAAATTTTCCGAGGGGCGCTTCCACATCGAAACTCAATACATGTAGGAGGTATATATGTTGAATATTTAGATGAAGTTTTTTTATAACTGATTCTAATAATCTAATCTAAATTATTTCAGAGGTTGTTACTATTGATGGGGGGAGAGAGGTGGGGGTTGATTGAGAATCCCGTCCATGCTTCCTGTTCGGGAGCGACTTTTCAACCCAAACAGAGCTATTTATCCCGTTTTCGGGTAGAAACCATAGAATGGAGATGGACTTGAGTCGATTCTCGTTGGTTGGTCAGTCCCTACCAACCCGGGGTAGTTGGCTGGCTTTGATACAAGAAGGCGAGGACGACGAGGAGGCACGCATTTTCCTAACTTATGGAATAAGGTCTATTAACTTGCCCAACAGGCACCCGACACTAGACGAGATGTGGGTGACTTATAATCGGGTGAGATTCACTGGGAGCCCTGGGGAGGGAAGCCATTGCGCTTGCGTAGTGCTGCTATTTTTGGTAACCCATAATCGGGTGACGAGCTCACTGTATGACCCATCATTGCGGAGATGGCTTCCAGATCAAGTTTTCTTGGAAGTGGACATTCGTGAGATGCCGACGGCTTTTGCTATGACATGTACCCATGTATTATGGGTCAATAGAGTCAGGGGCAGATATATTGTTTCATCAATTTTTGGCGCTATTCGAAAGATCGCCCCACTCTACGAAGAATTAACGTTAGGGGAGCAGCTGTGGGAGGCGAATATGGTGAGCTCTGTGCTGAGGGAGGATAAATTCATTGGATTTGTTGTTTGATTGGGCACGCGATACATTATATATGAGCTGAATAAACCCCGTATGCGTTCGCCTCCTTTCTTTCTGCGTCCTATTCGAGCTCTTGGATCAGTTGACGTATTTGTGGCCTCCTTTCGGATAGGGTTCATAGCTCCAATCGCCAAGGGCCGTCGTTGGGGAAGGTTATATGTCTCTGCGGGTCCACTTGACATAATTGATTGTGTCATGGTAAACTTTGAGGGCGAGGAAGAGGATGAGGATGAGATGGACTGGACGAGGATGACGAGGTCTATGAGGATGACTATGAGTACTACTACTATGATGAGGATGATGAGGAGGAGGCATAGGAGCTTCTGACGCTTAAGCATTGCTACTGTCCACAGGACTTGTTCTGCTATTGCACCAAATTAGTTGTGTTTCTGCTTGAGGGCGTCGAAAAGTCTCTCCTTGATTAGTAGGACTACAAGTTGGTTGTATTTCTGATTAGTAGGTAGTATGTTAGCGCTTACCCTGCTAACTCTTTGAAAGTAAGTCAACCTCTTTAAGACTTTCCTATTAGAAAAAAGTCTCTCACAGACTGTTCGGGACTTTTCTACTCTTATTTTTTGTTTTGTTGCGTGCTGGATTTGATGACTCTTATTTTTGTGTGTTTGTTTGGGGTTTTGTGTTTTCAGGCGCTCTGTGTACTTGGTTATGTGAAAGAGAGTTTTGCTGCTAACTTCTGAAAATTCCTACTTTACTTCACTTATTATGCTCCTGCTTAGCTAGCTCTCACAATTCAGACTCCTTTTATGATTCTCAGCTCCTTTATAAAATGGTTGTGAAGCGGCTGAATAACACATGGAACATTGACTTTACAAATACCCAACGACGACCAGGGACGGATTTAAAAATTAAGAGTAGACTGGACTAAAATTTTAAACTCTTTTTCATAAAAATCACATAATATTTTTTTTAAATATTCACTGAAGTTTTGCTCGACAAATTTCTACAAAAAAAAAAATCATTATGCTCATTTTTCACCGAATTTGATGTGCTTCCACTAAAGGGGTGTTTTCCTTTCTTGGTCGAAGGTTTTGGTGCTCCTTTGAATTTTCAAAAATTTCACAAGACAAATAAATAGTTTTTTTCATATGACATAGTTATTAGTAAAATGAAATGCCTGTACATCCTAAAATTAGATCCAATTATGATATACATCAACCACATTAGAGGATATGCGATTAAAAATAAATAAATAAACACACATGCACACACAATTACTACTTTATACACAATCAAGAAAATAAGAATTGCAACGAAATAATCCAAACAATTACTATTAAATTCTAAATCGCTCAACTAAAATGAGAAGATAGATAAATACAATTAGACAAATGAAATAAATATCTAATAGGGAGTTTAAGAATATAATTTACTATTAAAGAAGAAATTAACTCGTCTTCATGAAAGTAGCTTCTTTCTTGTTGAATTGTTTTTACATTTATTTATTAATTTATTTATTTGTTCTTCTAAATTCATTGTTCTGGTGTTCAGATGAGGGGTATGGCCACATGGCTAATTTATTTGATTGGATTTTGGTGTGTAGTGGTGTATTATGGGTTAGTGTCTAGTGAAAATGGTGTGTCAACAATATATAAATTTTGTTAAAATGGTATTAGTAGTCTTTGGACTTAATAGATAAGTGAATTATTTTGGTGGATTAGTAGGTTAGTTTATTGGACTGAGATAAAAATCCATTTTTTTTTAACTAATAGGTGTAAAAAAAATAATAGGCTTGGGCTTCAGCCCAGCCCAGGCCTAAAGGAGACCAGTCCCTGACGACGACCCTCGGGCACAACACAGAGACATGGCCACAATAGCGCCACCCCATCGACCTTCGTACTTCGTCCTCCTTTGGCTCGCCTAGACTGATGTGTTTCTTGATTATTTTCACTAGCTCCCGTAGAAGAATGGTTGTAGTGATTTGATAATCATTGGAGGGGTGCACTTTCAGCATTTTAATTTCAATTATTAGGCTTAAAATGCACTAGACAAGAACTACGGAGGCAGCAAAAAACACTATATAGTATATACCACACCTATTAAAGTAGATATTATCTTTCTCCTACCAAGCACAGCTGGAAACTTTCCCTCCCACTTGACAACTTCCAATCTTAAAGCAAACACATACCACCTAAACTCAGTGAGGTGTCCCCTCATAGTATTCCGAGCAAGATCCATTATACAAGCAACCACAAACAAGGAATTTATTTTATTCGTTCTTATTATTTTTTTAAATTTAACAAATTAGGTCCAGGCCATGTCAGCATTTCAGTGTCAGGTGGAAATCGTGCTTCGATTTGGAAAACACCAAAAGGTAGGTACTACAAAAAAAAAAGGCTTAATTCCAATGAAAAATTTCTGTTGTAATTCATTATATTTTCCGTTGGAATAAATATTCCAATGGATATTCTGACCTATAAAAATCCGTGAGAGAAACGGCCGTCGGAATAGCTAAAATCTGACAGAAAATCCTATGAAAATAAATTTCTATAACCATTCGAATGGAAAATATCCGTTGGAATTCCTCAAATATTGAAATACAATCCAACATTTATTCCATCGCTTATTCCTATAGTTAATCGATCGTTGGAATTGGTTCCAACGGCCATTCCAACAAGACATGTCTATTGGAATATTCCAATGGTTTTTCCTACAAATGTAGAAAAATACTGTTGGAATTCTGTTGGAATTTATGCTTAACAAAATCATACATCCAGCACAAAATCATAATAAATCCCTAAATTATAAAATATTAATAAAAAATAGAATAAAAAACTGGTAAACCAAAAAAAAAAAAATATATATTAACCAAAAAATAAAAGAGACATCTATACGCTAAAGCAAATCCAAAAATATAGATAAATCATATCCAAAACATGTCAAAATCATGTCATATTTATCTTTAGTTACAGTGACCCCTGATAACCATAATTCTAATGTCAAACGCATAACCATCATTCTAATATCAAGAGCATCAGTGACCTGATAACCATCATTCTCCAAAACATGTCTAAAATTTGCAGCAGATGTTAAGACATAAATGAAAAGCTCCTAAATGTCGTAATCATCTCCAAATTCCTCCTCAGCCCTACAATCATCGTCGTAATTAGTAGCTATATTTTTCTTGTTCTGTTGGGACATGTGCAGGAAACTCAGATCTAATGCCCAGGTCTCCTTAAGTGTCTTTAGCACATTTCCAGGTAACCATTCCCCAACCGATTTGCCTTTACGAATGTCACTCAAGCTTTGACGTACATAGGTTGCATATTTGTTTTTCCATATCTTCTTAATGGCTCGGTCGTGCTTAGGATCTCATCTAAAAAGTTCTTGCATAGGGTTTTAATTTTAAAGCATAAAAGGTAGTGAGAACCTGAATCAAAGCCCAACTACTGTATGTTACAAGCACAAAGAATATACAAAGGATGCCAGAAAGAGGCCCAGGAACCGAGTATGTTTGAAATCTTTATGAAATTAACATAGAAAATCATATAGCAATAATGAATGCTAATAGCTAGCACTGCCCATGGGAGCCAAACATAAACTTCTAAATAATTTATTTATAACAAACATATGCTAACGTCCTCACTGGAGAAAAGTGAAGTATATAACAAGAAGATGCAAGGAACATTGAATAACAAAAACATAATAGTAGTAGATACCAAACAAATGAGTAATTACTCTTTTAAATGCTCAGAGATCATCAAAGTTTCAAAATAAAAGTAATAAAGAAACATAGAGCAAGATACTAAAGAAGCCTTCTTGCATTAAAGGGAATTATAAAAAAACAAGGTTGATATATCAATAAATTTTTTGGCGTCCGACGCGAGGCCTGCTGACGTGGTAGGGCGTGAGGCTGGTCGCGAGGGGATGGCACGATGTGGCTTGAGGTTATGCCGCCGCGCGGGGACTGGTGATGTCGCGGCGTGGCATGAACAATCCATAGCTCTGTCGCAGGTCGTGGGGAGCGCCGCGGTGCGATACCCACGCCGTGCTACTGCTGTCGCAGCGTGGACTCTGCCGCGGCGCGGGGTGAACATTAAGCACCGTGCACTCAGTTTGGTTCGACATATCGGGAACACGCGGGTTGACTTGTGTGAGAGGGTCGGGATGTATTGCCCGGGTTCTTCTCTTCTAATAGTTCCAACTGTGTGATGAAAGATCTGGACCTGCACACGCCAATGACGAGAAAAACACACGAAGAACATGCAAAACAAAAGAAATACGAAAAAAAAAAATAACGGCAAACACAAAAGAAACGATCTGAAGATATATATGTCACACTCATGTGAGTTTGACCATTAGAAATATTGGTTGGAGCAAGAGTTGAACTTCACCATTGGAAATATTAGTTGGGAGCAAGAGGGGTATGAATATGATAAAGGAGCTGTATTGGAAGGGGCAATAGACGTTGTATTGCAGACTCTATTCGATTTCGTAAAGCTTTATTAACGCAAATGTGTTTTTTTTCGAAGGGAAGCTATAAACTCTGTTATTCCTAACACAAAACATAGCTGCCAATTTCTGATTCTACCCTCGCGATTGTTATTTGCGAATTGGGAGACTACACGTACATTGTGTGCCATTGGTGCAAATCCAATCACCTAAATTTAAGAAAATTTCAAGTAAAACAAGCAATGATTGGCAATTGTTATCCCAACAGGAATCTGATTGAATTCCCCCTCCAAATTTCCCTACACAAAAGGCTCACCCAAAAAATATCAATTCTGATGACAAATTGTCATCAGTTGGAGTCTTGTAGATAACAACCACCTACTCTCTGCCCCCCAACATAATCATCATTTATCAAAACTTATCAAATAAACACGGTCAGATCTCAGAACAATCAAACAAGAGAATCACCATCCATCGTATATACTATTATTGCCAGAAAAGCAAGAAAATGCCTGAAAGTAGTCACATATCAAAACACAGGCCCATAAGAGAGTTAACATTTACAAGCAAAGGTAAAAAAAAAAAAAAAAAAAACAAAGATTCAACAAATTCAGACACCCTCACTAAAAACCTTCCAAATGATAAAGACCACCCAAAAGATAGAACCCACTTCGTCAACTCAAACGTGCCTTCCAATTGGTCGGTGCCTTGTTTGCTGCAATGTCGGAGGATCCACTTCTCTGGCAACAGGATGGAGGTTTAGATGGCACCTGGGAACAGTATTCTGTTCTCAACAAACAAAAATAGGCCCATCAATTTTTCTGAGGTAAAATTGCTAGTTTATACACTCGAAATCGAAGGTGAACGATGGTAGAAACATTAAAACAATAGTCATGAGCGGCACTTACAGGAGCAGCAAAATAATCGGCCGTATCATCAGATATAACAACAAGATTTTCTTCATCCCCAATATTCAGCCCTACTACCAAAATGTCACGGCAATTTGGGCATCTCACAAAGCACCTCATAAGCGGCGACCCCTGTGGGCCCTGCTTCACCATAGAGAAACATAATCAGATAACTTGAAATGAAATTTTCGAAAAATGCTTTACATCGGTGGATAGGCATAGTCATAAACCTATAATTGCTGGATATGTGAGTTCGATAGAAAAGGCAAGGCACAGTTAACCGAAGACAAAACTAAACAAGCAAGCAGATATATCGAGATTCACAAATCATCACACAGCACAAACAAAACAATGGAAATTAGACACTTGATAGTAATAAAACTACTTCAAGATGTCCATATTCAAGGAAGCAAACCAGACATTAGATGTAAAACAAAAAGGCTAAACTAAATTTCATATTGAAAAGAATAGAATTGTCCCCACAACAATCAAATAAAAAAAAACACAAAATTCATATCGGTCTCTTTCATGTCCTGGTAATCATTCAACAGCAAGTATCGCACTACAAATTAATACACAATTGCAGTGGCTCAATTTCCTGCAACGTATAGATATCCCTAATTTATATCAAATTATCCCTAATTGGAAAAAAAAAAAAAAAAATCTAGCTAAATCCAGTATAGAGATCAGCGAAGCTCCCAGCAGTTTACAATCCAGATGCACAAATCAATCACGAAATTCATTAGGACAGATAAGAAACAAAACAGAAACAGAGCTAAATAGCCATTCATTAGATTCGATGCTGTTTTGCATATGAACCCTAACCCTAATTTTTCATCAGACGTTAGCATATTAAAAATCAATCGCTGCTAAGCAAAATCGGGAAAACAGGATAAACAAAATAAAATCGGAACAAAGACGGAGTTAGAGACGTACATCAGGCGGGTAGTACATGTAACAGTTGTGGAGCTCTTGCAATTTGGGGATGAACAATCCACATGAATTGCACGTAAGATCAATGCCGGCAGATTCATCTCTTATTTTAAGGCCGGTCACGGCCAACGGAATTGTGAGCCGCTTGCTTGGCGGGTCTGATGGCGGAACTAGTGGCACATTCCCCATGTCCCCGGATCTTTTCCTCGATCTCTTCTTCTTTCTTTCGTGTGAAGGGAGATATGTGTGTATATATATATATATAGCCACGGCCCGGTTGTTACCTATCAAGTATGAAACTAGTATTCCTTTACCCGAGTAATGTTCACCTCCACTTGTTAATATTCACACATTTTTTTTAACATATTAATATTAATGTGTGTATGTCACGCGGTGGACATATTAACATGTGTCCACCGTGAATAGGAGAGCATTATTAATTTAATTATATTAAGAATTAAATAAAGTTAAATTTTAATAAAAATTAAAATAAAGTATTTCATATGAAAATTTAGTTGTACACAACATGTACATTCGATTGGTGCTCACTATATAAAAATATTTATATCATTTTTCATTGGTGGTTCTTATTCTCGTGTTGCGAGCAGTATTTCTGTTTAGGTTGCAGTGGTGATATTGTAACCTCTCAGGATTCGGGCGGATTCGGGCTTTGCTCGTGTACATTGCTATTTGGCATTTTTAATGAGAATTTTATATCGTTGGAAAAAAAAAAAAAA
>CACSLK010020336.1:1302236-1321467 GCA_902706635.1 Striga hermonthica
GGAACGATAGAGAAATGTGAATAAAAATGTTGAAATGTGAAAAGTTGGCGCCCTCACCCTTATATAGACAATGATTGAACATGATTAATGTTACATCATAAATTACTAGTGTGTATCTCGTGTGATGCACAGACGAGCTTTTTACTTAAAACCTTTCTAAGACTTTATATTAAACATAATTATTTATGTTTAACATCTCATTATTGTAAGAAAATAAATACCAAATATGAAAAATTATATATTATTTATTTGAATATAATAGGTATCCCCAACTAAACTAATAACATCAAACATTAGATATATGATAAAATTAATTATATGATCATTATACTTTTTGGAAAAAAAAAAATCATCAATTAAGGTGAACTACCCGAATATAAAAAATAGTTTATGATATCATTGACCATATTTACCCGTTGTATTTAAAGATATCATTGACCATATTTTTATGACTTAAGGTTTACAAAATATATTTTTCAAAATAATAATTTTTTTTTTTAATTTGAATTTGACCTTTTCATCCAGTCGATAATTTCCATAAAAAAAATAGTATTTTAGAAAATTTTCGACGTGAAAATAAAAAAAAAAATTAATTCAATAGTAATCGATTAATTTAATATTGTTCAAAATTATTTGATTCGGTCATAATCAAACTTGATTGAGCTTATCAAATGAAATCAGATTTTATACCTAAAATAGTATACTTTTTGTTTGATTAATTTTCCACAACAAAAAGGTCGTGCTTATCACCTTAAACCCAATCCAACCTATTTTATATTTTAAATATACAGTAAGCAAATAATAGATGTGATCTACAATATCCAATATTAATTTGAATTGTTTTAAATAAACAAAAATTTGAAATAATTATTTGCATACAAAATATTAAAATCGAATACATTATGGAATTGTTTCTTTAATAAAAGAATCTTTTCAAAACATATCCAATATTAATTTGAATTGTTTTAAATAAGCAAAATTTCGAAATAATTATTTGCATACAAAATATCAAAATCGAATATGTTATGGAATTGTTTCTTTAGTAAAGGATTTTTTTTTTCAAAACGTATCCTACATTATCTTTTTTTTTTTTCGAAACGAAAGAGGCAGTATATTACCACACAAAAGGAAGAACAAAACCAAATATAAACGGGGCCAATCAGCCGAAAACTGGGAGGACACGCTATAAAGCGGCCTAGATAACCCCCAAACGGGTAAGACGCTAGCAACGCTAGAAAAAAAACACACGACACACAACACGAACTACGAACGCTCCCAGCAGGAGAATAGAAACGGCCCCCACGGGGCAATTAATACCGGGGCCAACGGCCCAAACCTAAAACACAAACACAAATACAAGACAAACAGAAACAAAACAAACACAGAAAACAAGAAAAACAACCTAAAAAATAAGAAATAAGGTCCTCCCTCTGCAGAACATCCAGATTGAACAGCGAACATAGACCAAATCCAAGGAGAGACCCGAAGCACCGGAGCCGCGCCCGCCACTTCCTAATGCCTAGCAAAGACGAAGACCGGAGCCTTTGAATCAAACCAAAAAATTGACCCGCTTTACGACTGAGAGAAGCCACATCCGTCCTCCAACTGGCTAACACCACTAGCCCGGTCCAACCCCATCCCGGAAACGTCTAACACCACTAGCCATAGCCGGGAACGGCTGTCCCCCCTCGAACTCCGAAACAGAGAACAAGAAGGGAAGAGAGACGAAAAGCAACATTGCTCCAACGAACCAACAAAGCCCCGTCGAGTGAAGCGCGACTGACCCAGCCCTAAAGACCGAAACCTGGCCCATCTCCCGGCCACACCGAGATGCCGGCGACCGGAAATCGCTAACCATCCCCAGCAGGAGCCAAAAAATGAGAACAGATATAACCTTAGGGACCGAGGAGGAAAAAACACACCAGCCCGAAGAGAACATAGGTGGCCTGAGCCACCACCATCTCCAGCCCCGAACTCCTCCTTCCACCCAACTTCGGGATGCCATCGGAGACGTAGCACCGACAACAAGCGCGACCGGGATGGCCGCAGAAACCCAAAGCAAACGAATGGAGAGAGGAGCCCCGCAACTAGACCATGGTAGTGCAGCCGAGAACCGTTCACCGGCGACCTGAACGGTAGCAAAGGGAGGCGCAGAGCGGCGAATTTGATGGACTAGGGTTAGGCGAGAGAGAAATTTGGGAACGACAGAGAGAGAAATTTTTAATGTATAAATAAGTGAAAGTTACTCTTAAAATTCTACATTATCTTTTTAAAACAATGGAAATTATTTTCCAATGTATCCAAAAGAAATCGATTATGTAGAAGATAATATATCATATTTCAAAGAATCCATATTTTTATGGAATTGTTTCCTTAATCACATCCTAAAAAAAGAAATATATTTAGTTAGGTTTATTCTAAAAATTTGATTTAACCAATAAATATATATCCAATCCTAACCTAAAAAATAGAAAGTTAAAACATATGGAATTGTTTATTTAATAAAAGAATCTTTTCAAAACATATCCAATATCAATGTGTCAAATAGTAAAAAATGAATTTCAGAAAAAAAAATTAACAAAATCTCTTCATAAAAGGAAGAAGTTAAAATAGGGGAAAATTAACCAAATCTATTCCTAATAAAAAGGTGTTTAATAAAAATCTGAATTTTGTTTTTTCCTATTCAAAATCAAATCAAAAACTTTAGGCGGGATTTGTGAAATAAATTCAAAAAAAGTTTCCACAAAAGGTAATTTTCGAAATAATTGAGCGAGAAAAAATTTATCGAAATTGTAATTTTTTTTTAACTCTATTTTGTAGTAATAGATAAAAAAACGAAAAGCAAGATAAATAAAACGTGTCAAATAAAAAATCGGATGTAAAAAAAGGTAACAAATATAAGCCTAAATAAAGGGAGTAAGAATAGGCAAAAAAAGGAAGAATAATCTCAATCCAATTTTCATAAATCTATTACAAAATTGAATAATTCATTTAGGCGGGAAAAACTAAAAAAAAAAATTGAAAAAATCACATACTTTTTCGAAATATTTTGGAGAAAAAAACACTTACCAAAAATTTATTTTTTCTTAACTCTATTTTATAATAGTAGATGAATAAAACTGATTATGTGAAAAATCATTAATGATATATGAAAATTTGGGCCCCTCATTCTCATACATACTATGATTGAACATGAAATGTTAGCAATCATTTGTCTTACCCACAAGAAAGCGGCCATTGGGGGTATTTGTAATACCCCGTTTCATTTTGGATTATTGGATAATAAGTATTGATAATTGCTATTGTTAAATTGTCTTTATTATTATTATTATTATCGATATTAACTATCAAATTGCTATTATTTATATGTTATTAGTAATATTGCTATTATTAATATTAATTGTCTAAATATTATTAATTGTCAAATTGTAATTATTTGTCTAAATGCATATTTTTACTACCATTATTATTATTATTATTTTAAAATATTGTATGGGATATAAATATAGATAATTCAGATTAATTTATTGCTCGTCGTCAATCGCATCGCTCGGAAAATTCTTGTAATCGCATTATCTTCATTCCAACCTTTTTGAGTTATTAAATAAGCCCAATCTTGTAAATTTTCTAGCCCCATGAGTATTCAATTTTCAGCTCAATTGATATATAATTGAGGCCCAAATTATGATACATTATTTTGGCCCAAGATTTATTTTATGACCCAATTCTACTTCTCCTCTTTCACGCGAGATCAAGCAACATTATCTGTTACATTATCTGCTCCGCAAGAACAGGTCCTCCTCCTCCCCGTTCAAATTTTTCCGGTTGCGATATTGTTGGTGAATCTCCGCGTACGTTTCCCTTTCAATTCGATCGTTCCTTATCCCTCTCTTCTACTTAAACCGTGCAGTACCCCCAAATCTCTCATCTCCCTCA
Source organism: Striga hermonthica (assembly GCA_902706635.1). Lineage (NCBI taxonomy): Eukaryota > Viridiplantae > Streptophyta > Magnoliopsida > Lamiales > Orobanchaceae > Striga > Striga hermonthica. The sequence goes on from CACSLK010020336.1 coordinate 1,306,173, forward strand.
ATAACCATCAGACCTGTTACAGCAAATCGCATTTCACCATTGATTCCGGTGAATTCACCCTCCCTGTTCGAGCAATCAGTCGCCAGTGTGTTCCATAGCCGAGGTTGAATTCATTCGGCGGAGTAAGGACCTGCAACCAGCCGTCCTCCATTGACTCCGGTGAGACCACTTCCGCGCAGCTCCACCGTCACCGTCGCGTGTCTCTGTTCGCGTGAACAACCGCCGCCGTCAACCTTCGTCACAGCAGGCTACCCCGTTGTGGGTAGAGTCGTCCGCGAGCAGCAGCTTCCAATTCCCGAGCCCTGTTCGCAGGGCCAGCCCTGGGCCAGGGCAGCATGGGCTACGGCCCAGGGCCCAAATGGAATTATGGGCACCATTAGGAATTCAGCCCATATACCATACATATATGGTTTATATTTATTATATATACCTAATGACTAACTTGTGTGGACTCTCTTTACTCCTGAATATAAATATATAGTAATAATAATTAAAAAATGTAGATTAGGCTTAATGATTGCGTTAGTCTCTTTACTCTTGAATATAAATATAATACTAAAAAAATAGAATAGGCTTAATGATTGAAACGCAGACAAACGGTGCAAAATCAACCTCTATCCTTCCAATCTCGATTTTTTCTCAGTCTGTTCATCTTCCCCTTATTTCTCTCATTCCCCAAAATCTAACGGTATATTACATTAATTTTTTCATATTATAAATGGCTCAGCCTTTTTTTTCTTATTCACCACCGATCCCTCTGTTTTTCTTTACATCAATTGCTTCAATCAATAGCAAATTTGCTAAATAACTTCCAACAGTTTTGGATTTTTCTTGAATCTGTTCTTATTTTTGGAAAAACTGACATTTCCTATTAGTTTTTGTTGTTTATCGGCCTAGTTTCGGCCCTGTCGTCGAAGGACAATCGAACTCAGTCGTGAGTCGTGAGCCGACAGCCGATCCTGTAACTCAATCTTGAGCTGACAGCCGACGAGAAAATTGAATTGACATCCAATCAGCCATCTTCAAAGTTCAAAGGTAATTACTAAATTTATAATTGGGGATTATAAATTTATAATTTATTTAAATTGCAAATCATGTAATTGTGGTTGAGACATGAGGATAATTGAGATGAACAGAGAAATTGATTTTCCTTAGTGAAATTTACTATTTTGATTTTAGATAGTATGTTTATGGCCTGGAGTTCAATAAAAAGTTCAATTTGTGTAGTGGTGATTGAGTGAATTTAGTTATATAACCTTTTTAGTTTTATCAAATCCTTTTATGCTCCCCCAACCTCCCTTGCATATGGAAATCTTAGACTGGAAGCACTAATGTCATGTAATCACTAATCAAGGTTATATGGTTATTTATCTATAAAAAAAAAAATAAGACTGCTTTTTTATTCTTCTCTATAAAAGCTTAGAAATGAATGGTGCTTTAGTTCACAACATTATTTTGGTTATTAATGTTCAAAAATAAAAATAAGACTTTCGGCTCAAGGTCTAGTAAATTCTATACAATTTGGAATTGTTTTTAATTTTCATTGTCTGCTTTTTTATTCTTCTTTATTTGTTCATTTTTTTTACAGGTTTTGAATGAAGATATATTGAGTTTGATACAAATTGCAATTGAAAGCTACATGCTTGTTCCTATAAGGAATTGATCCACCTTTGTCAGGTTCTGTTTATTTTATTTTTAATTGAAGAAGGAATATGAGGTAAGTTGTGATAATTGTGAACTTGTTTGAAAGTTATGATCCCGAGAAAACAACTCTCTGGATATCAAAAGAGAAAAAGAAAGAAAAATGATGAGGATATAACTCGGTCTTTGAAAGGTTCAATGGATAAATTCATTCTTAAAAAGTCCGACGTTTCACTTGAAAATGACATTATCGAAGATAATCGGACTGAAATGGAGTCGGTAAATAATAAAGAAAATATTACTACTAATGATAATAGTGTGAGTGAAGGTACTGATGGTCCAATTGACAATCAAAATTATAAAAATGAGGCTAAAGCTTTTGAAGTTGTTGGTGAAGCGAAAATTTTAGTAAATATCTTTGATCCTAGAGTTTGGGATTCTTTAGATGAAAAAAATTAGATGTTTACTAGTGGAAACGGGGCCTAAAAGAGAATCCAATTTTCATTATCCTCTTGATGGAATTTCTAGGCACTTTTCTAATGCATTTTATGTACGAACAATATCAAGTGGAGAGAGTTGTGATCGAAAATGGTTAGTATACTCGAAAGAATTAGATAAGGTGTTTTGTTTTTGTTGCAAGTTGTTTAAAAATATGCAATCAAGAAGTCAATTAGCTAGTGATGGGAGCAAAGATTGGAAACATATGAGTGCTAAGCTTATTGAACATGAAAATAGTATCGAACACCTTTCTAACATGAGAGCTTGGGTTGAACTAAAGACTAGATTGGAAAAGAGTCAAACAATCGATAAAGAATTGCAAGATCAAATAAAAAAAGAGACTTCACATTGGAAGGATGTAATGCTTAGAATTATTGTTGTTGTTAAATGTCTTGCTACAAATAATATGGCCTTTCGTGGAACAAAGGAAAAACCATATGAAGATTCAAATGGTAACTTTTTAGGCCTACTGGAGATGATTGCGGAGTTTGATCCAATAATGCGAGATCATTTTCAACTCATTAGGGATAAGAAAATTCATTATCGTTATCTTAGTCATAAAATTCAAAATGAGTTGATAGCTACTTTAGCATCTAAAGTGAAAAATGCGATTGTCGAAAAAATTAAAAAGGCCAAATTTTTCTCTGTGATACTTGATTGTACACCCGATGCAAGTCACAAAGAACAAATGACTTTGATTATAAGATGTGTTGATGTGTCGATCAATCCCGTACGAGTTGAAGAGTTTTTTTTAGAGTTTATACATGTGGATGATACTTCTGGTCTGGGTCTTTTTAATGAATTGCAAGATGTGCTCAAGTCAAACGATCTTGATGTTAATAATGTGAGAGGGCAAGGCTATGATAATGGTTCTAATATGAAAGGAAAAAACCAAGGTGTTCAAAGAAGATTACTTGACATAAATCCTAGAGCTTTTTACATGCCATGTGGTGCTCATTGTCTTAATTTGACACTCTGTGATATGGTTAAGTCTTGCTTAAAAGCAAAATCTTTTTTCGGGGCATGTCAATGCATATATACAGTGTTTGCAAATTCGACGAAATGTTGGAATCTTTTGCTTGAGTATGTTGATGGTTTAACTTTAAAATCACTTTCCACTACGCGTTGGGAGAGTCATATTGAAAGCGTCAAAGCGATTAAATCTCAAATTTCACAAATAAGAGATGCTTTATTTAAATTAGCTGAAATTAGTGAAGATCCCAAATTGAGTAGGGATGTTGGAAGCTTAGCATCATGTGACTTTCCAGTTTTGATTTTGTATTGAGTTTGGTTATTTGGTATGATGTTTTGGATAAAATTAACTTGGTCAGTAAAACACTACAATCCGAAGACATGCGTATTGATGTTGCTGTGAAATGTTTGAATGGACTTGTTTTATACTTTGAGAAATATAGAAATACTGTATTTGATTCCGCTATGATTACTGCTAAAGAAATTGCTGAGAAAATGGGAATTGAACCTGTGTTTCCAAAAAAACGTCGTATGTGTAGAAAAAAATATTTTGATGAAATTTTAAACTCTGATGAAAGAGAGGAGGAGTCAGCTCAAGAATTGTTTAGAACTGATTATTTTCTTGTTATAGTCGATATGGCTATTTCTCAATTAAAGAGCAGGTTTGAACAGATGCAAGTTTTTCAATCTATGTTTGGTTTTTTATTTGATGCGGCAACTTTAGTTTCATTAGATGATAAGGAACTTGAAATATCTTGTATGAATCTCGAAGTGGCTTTAAAAGTTGGTGATGTTTCCGATATTGATGGAAAGTGCTTATGTTCTGAATTACAAGTATTGCAACTAATGTTACCTGATGAATCATATGAAAAAAATGATGCATGGACATCTATTAAAATAATGCAATTTGCAAAAGATATGGATATGTTCCCACATGTTATGATTGCTTATAGATTATTATTGACTTTGCCTGTAACTGTAGCATCGGCGGAAAAGAGTTTTTCTAAATTGAAGTTGTTAAAATCGTATTTGAGAACAAGCATGAGTCAAGATAGATTGAACGAGTTAGCTATTCTATGCATCGAAAAGGATATTACTGAAAATCTAGATTATGGAGATGTAATTGGTGATTTTGCCGCTAAAAGTGCCCGAAGAAGTCTCTTTAAGTAATTCCATTCCTTTGTTTTTTATTTTTTATTTTTTTTTTATTTTTTATTTTTTTTCTTTTGGCAGGCATGGTGATTATTTGATGCATCTAAAGTTGTTCTTGGGATAGTGGAAGCACTAGTGACATTATCTTTTGGAAGGTGAAAACGCCTCGAGACATTATAATTTTGTTCTGACGATGAGTTTTTTATTAGATTTTTCTTGTTTTTAGCTTTTGTAATGTTTTTTTTATCTTTTGTAGTGAGGTTGTAACTTGTCAAGAACTATTATATAAATTATCTTTCTCTGAAAAACAATTGAACTACTGTTGGTATCATTTATATCATTTCATTTCTAAAGTAGAAAAAATATTTGGGGCATTATTTTTTGTATTCGGCCCAGGGCCTAATAATGTTCAGGGCCGGCCCTGCCTGTTCGTCCGTTCGGCCCCGTTTCGCTCCGACCGTTTTCTTTTTAACTCGTAGATTCCCGAAGACGGGTAATCTTTTCGAACCTTTTTGTTTTACTGTTCGTAGAATTATTTGCTCGTTGAATCGCTTCATATGGGTTTTGATTTCGGCTTAATTGTTGATTCGTATAATTGTTATATATATTTCGTATGATTCGTGGATGTTCGGTAATGAACGGAACTCTCGATTTCGTTAAAGAAAATTTTGTTACGTTGCTGTGACTATATCGTGTTATTTCGGAGTCCCGTTTTGTCGTTTCGGAGTCTCGTTGTAATTTAGTTAAGGATTGTCTTGTTGGTTGTTTTCGAACCGTTAGGTGTCGTTTCCTATTCCGAACAAACCCCGTTTTTGAAAGGTTTTCGAACTCTGGAAGGGTCTTTATGTTGGGTAAAAATTTTGTGAAATTTAGCTGTTGAAACCTGTAGCTGAAGTTCTGTCCAAATTGCTTGTTGGCCTTGCAAATTTCATAGCTTTTGTTTCTGTTCAGTAGCAGTTTTCTTTTTCTAAACTTCAATTTATAAGTTGCAAGTTAGTCGCAACAGCTCGTGTAGCCCATTGGTGTCTGCCTACTACTCCTCGCACGTGGTCGCGGGTTCGAATCTCCCTCCCAGCAACATTACATTTTTTCGCCCATTTTAGCTTTAATTTAGCGCGCGGGCCGCATGGCCCGAAGCCAGCCCGCGCGGCCCATTTTCCCCCACACTTTCTGGCCTGCGAGTGGCCCAATCCCAGCCCGTGTTTCCCAGCCCTTTTCAGGACCAAATTTTCAGCCCAATTTGGAGGTCTTTTTCGGCCCAATTTGCATGTGTGCGGCCCAAGTAGGGCAGTCTTGTCTAATGCTTGGCAGCTTGGACCCAATTCGGTTTTTAGCCAAATTTTGTGTTCCGGAGCCCGTTTTTAATACCAATTTAAATTTTAAAAATATTTTAAAATGAGAAAAATTTTGGGAAAATTATTTTAAGTTCCGAGACCCCAATTTACTTCTCCGAGTCATATTTTTCAAAAATGAGAGAGTTCCAAGTCCACGAAAAATCCGATTAAAACCCGTAAATCTTAATTTTTATTAAGTATGGGTTTTACGTTAAATTCGAGTAGTAAGATAAATTATTGATAAATTATCTCGCTTAAATGTAGGTGTTTGAGGAGTCGAGCCTCATCCTACGTGCTTGCTTTTGTATGCCATTTTCTACCGAAATTTCCAGGTGGGTTGTAATTGTAAAAATTTATATGCCTTTTCGTCTCGTCGTCCTGGTCGTCGTGGTATGGTCACTTGCTGATTTTGGTCTCCGGTTTGGATGTATGATTGGAATCTCTATATACCTTAAGATCCTCTACTGTATTCTCAAACAGCTATCTAGATCTTGTATCAGTGGAGCACAAGAAATAGAACTACTCCTTGGAAGAGAGAGAAAAAGGGTTGGACAATTTTTCCAAATTGTGGGATTCTTCTTTCTTCCATGAGCCTAATGCTGTATATATAGAGCTACAGTAGGGACCCTAAGGAGAATAGGATAAGGGCTTATAATATATTAATACTGTGGAGCAACCTCACAATTAATATATTAATAATATTAAAGTCCACCACAATAAAATTTGAGTCCCAATTTTTCAAGTAATATATAGCGCAACAGCTTCCCTCCGGCGATTCTTTTCTTCCCAAAGCCCTACGCCCGCAGCTTCCCTTCAATCGGCCGTTCTTGGCCTCCTCCGGCGGCGGCAAGGCCGGATTTGCGGCTGTCGCTGGCCGCCCGTCCTCCTCAGGTAATTTTCCCTCTTTTCTATTGTCGTTGTTTCACCTCGTCTCTCTCCCTTTCGCTTGCGATGGTAGAGATGTGGGTGGATTCTGGCCATTGTCCGTGGCCTTCGGCGTCCGGCGTTGTCGTGGGGTTTGGCTGGGAGTTTGTTGCCATCTTCTTCCTCGGTTGGTCCCCTGTTCCCTGTTGGTGCGGTTGGTGGTCGGAGGTGCAGTTCGGGTTTGTTGGGTCTTGTTGGTTGGGCTCGATTGGGCGTCCTGAGGCTATGCCGACGGTTCGGGTTTTGTTGGCTGAGGGCTATGGTCTGTGGCTCAGGGTGGAGGCTTGGGGTCCGGGGTTCAGGGTGTGGCTTGGGGCTCAGGGGAGAAGGTGTCGGTTGGGCAGCGGCGGTGGTTCTGTGGGGTTGAGTTGCTTGGTGATCGGGATGGGGCTTCAGTAGCCGTCGCGTGCTGTGCGTGGTGGCTGCCGGGGTTGGAATGCGGGTATGGAGCGACTATCCCTTTCTTTCTCGGTTGTTGGAAGTTAGGGATCCGGGTTTCTTGGGCTTAGCTAGTGGTGTTAGCTGTGTCTGGGTTGTTCCGGTTGGGGTTGCTGTACTCGTCTCTCTCGGTCGGTGGGTTCCGGCTCTTTGGTAAGGTTCGGGGGCGGAGACCTGACTCTTGTATAGGCCTTATGCAGTTTCGGGGGTTGGGTTTTGGCCAGGGGCCTGTCTGGGAGTCGGATGTTGCTGCTTCTTCAGTTCGCCAGTCTTCGGGGGAGGGTCGTTAGTAGTTGTAGTTAGTTTGTTTTTGTCTGTGTTGTTGCTTTCTCTGTCGTTTGGTTTGAGTCAGTGTTTGAGTCTGTGTTTGTTTTTTTTGGTCTTGTTTTTTAGGTTTGGGCCGTTGGCCCCGGTGCTGATTCCCCTTTGGGGGGCGAATCTATTCTCCTGTGGGGAGCGATCTTAGTTGGTGTGTCGTTGTTTTTTAGTTTTGTGTTTGTGTTTGCTCTAGCGTGGCTAGCGAGGTTCTAGGCGGACTGTTCGATCCGTCCTCTCAGTTTTTAATTCCGGGTTGTATTATTCAGCTTTGGGCTGCTTTTTTGCATAGTTGTGCATTTTGATATATAATATCTCTATCGTTTCGAAAAAAAAAAAAAAAGTCCACCACAAAAAAAGTCCACCACAATAATAATCAAGAATTAATTAATATATTATATTACCGAAGCTAGCGCTCGCTCATAGCATTCATATTATGCCGGAATAAATCCACCTGCAGGGTTTAGCATAATATTCCTTCATGAACTCACTTCGGGGACATCATCATACTAACGCACATGGTGACCGTAAATATCCTAACAGCACATCGAACACATAATGTTATTACCCAATTCATTAAGTATGTCGATCCGGCTTGGATCTCACCCAAAGAATCAAAGCAACAACAATTATGTGCACATGCCTATTTAATATCTTACGGGTTAAGAGCACGCAATAATTAACTGAGGCCTAGTTCGTTTACGACGATCAGTATAAAACGAATATCCCTCTCTGGGATCCTATTCAATACATAAATGTACTAGCGCAACTAATCGGTCAAGACAAACCGTACGGTTGACACTACAACCGCCCGATGGGTTGTTCAATTCCATCTAGGTTGTGAACCAACGATTCTTGTTTCGCAAGTAACTGATATAGTGATCTTCGGTACGCCCGATGACGACCCACTTATCTACATGCAAAACAACATAACGTGGAACTTATTTAACCAAACATAATTCTCATTCATCAAGGAATATCAAGTGTAATATCCATAAAAGCAAAGCTTAAGTATATAACACCAACACCTTCTGTACCCGTTATGGCCATTATGAGTTCGTAGTCATGCCGTTCGGACTCAGCAATGCCCCGGCCGTGTTTATGGACCTTATGAATAGGGTCTTTCATCCCTTCCTGGACCAGTTTGTTATCGTGTTCATCGACGACATTTTGGTTTATTCTCGGAGCATTGACCAGCACAAGGAGCATCTGAGGATTGTACTGGAGACTATTCGCCGCGAGAAACTGTATGCTAAGTTCTCGAAGTGCGAGTTTTGGCTGGATCGCGTGGCATTCATTGGCCACATTGTGACAGCGAGAGGCATTGAGGTGGATCCTAGCAAGATCGAGGCAGTGAGCAAGTGGGATACGCGAAGAAGTGCCGCTGATGTTCGTAGTTTCCTGGGGTTAGCGGGATACTACCGGAGGTTTATCGAGGGCTTCTTGAAGATAGCCCAGCCACTAACCAACCTTACGAAGAAGGCCGTGAGGTTCGATTGGAGTCAGAAGTGTGAAGAGAGTTTTCAGGAGTTGAAGAGGAGACTCACTACCGCGCCTGTTCTATCTATTCCCGATCCTACTTTGGAGTTCACCATCTATAGTGATTCTTCGAAGATGGGTTTGGGATGTGTCCTTATGCAACAAGGGAGTGTCGTAGCCTATGCGTCGAGGCAGCTGAAGCCTCACGAGCAGAACTACCCCACTCACGATCTCGAGTTAGCTGCAGTCGTTCATGCCTTGAAGATTTGGCGGCACTACCTCTATGGAGGCAAGTGTGAGATATTTACCGACCACAAGAGCTTAAAGTACATTTTCACTCAGAAGGAGCTGAATATGCGGCAGCGTAGGTGGTTGGAACTGGTCAAGGACTACGATTGCACGATCAGCTACCATCCTGGGAAAGCTAATGTGGTAGCTGATGCCCTTAGTCGGAGGAGTTATGGCCAGTTATCCTGTCTTTTTACCGAGCAAGATGTCCTTCTTCGGGAGTTCGAGCGACCACAGCTAGACGCAGTGGAGCCGCCTTCGACAGCCAGGGGTATGTTGACCTCTTTGGTTGTGGGACCGACTCTTCGTGAGAGAATTGTCTCCGAGCAACCGAATGATCGTTTCCTTTGTCGGATGAAGGAGTTGTCGGAAGCCGGTAGAGTTAGAGGATTTGCAGTCGCATCTGATGGGGCCTTGGTCTTCGAGGGTAGACTTTGTGTTTCGAAGGTGTGGGAATTGCGAAGGGAGATTTTAAGAGAGGCCCATAGTGCCCCGTACACCGTCCATCCTGGTAGTTCGAAAATGTATCAGGATCTGAGGAAGTCTTTCTGGTGGCGAGGTATGAAGTGGCAAGTGGCAAGGTTCGTGAATGGATCTCTGGTATGTCAGCAAGTGAAGGCTGAGCATCAGAAACTGAGAGGGAAGTTGCAGCCACTTGAGGTTCCCTTGTGGAAGTGGGAGTGCATCACCATGGATTTCTTGGTGGGATTGCCGAGGTCGAGGACCGGGCATGACTCTATTTGGGTGATTGTGGATCGCCTTACGAAGTCTGCCCACTTTCTGCCAGTCCGGACGACTATGAAGACTAGCCAGTATGTCGAGTTGTTCGTGGATGAGATTATTAAACTTCATGGAGTTCCAGTGGAGATCATGTCTGATCGAGACGCGAAGTTCACTTGTCAATTCTGGAAGACCCTGCACCGAGCCATGGGGACGAGGCTGGAGTTCAGTACAACTTTTCATCCTCAGACAGATGGCCAGTCGGAGCGGACGATCCAGTACTTGGAGGACATATTGAGGGTTGTGGTCTTGGACCGTAGCCTAACCTGGGAGAGTGCCTTGCCTTTGGTCGAGCTGACTTACAACAATAGCTACCACTCCACAATCAAGATGGTCCCGTTCGAGGCATTGTATGGACGTAAGGTCCGAACACCCTTGTACTGAGATGAGGTCGGAGAGAGAACGATCATGGGTCCGGAGTTCATTCTTAGAGCTGCGGAGACAGTTGAGGCTATCCGAAAGCATATCCGGTCAGCCCAAGAGAGGCAGAAAGTCTACGTCGACCGAAAGAGGGATGGGCACGAGTATGCTGTCGGAGATCATGTCTTCCTAAAGGTCTCGCCCATGAAGGGTGTGATTCGCTTCGGGAAGAGGGAGAAGCTTAAGCCGCGTTATATTGGGCCATTCGAGATCCTTGCCCGAGTCGGGAACTTGGCTTATCGGCTGGCTTTACCACCTAGCTTGTCGGGCGTGCACGACGTGTTTCACGTCTCGATGTTGCAGAGATACGTGCATGATCCCGGTCACGTGGTGGACTTCGGCGAACTGCAGGTCGAGCGAGACCTTACCTACGAGGAGGTACCGGTAGCTATTTTGGACCAGAAGGTCCATCAGTTGAGGAACCGGGCAGTGAGCTTGGTAAAGGTGCTTTGGAGCCGACATGACGAGAAGGAGGCGACTTGGGAAAAGGAGGCCGAGCTTCGAGGCGATATCCGAACTTCGAGTTTTGAGTCCCCTTTGCATTTTATCGCTTTCTAGTTTATTTTCGAATTCCGAGGACGGAATTATTTGTAAGGTGGATAGACTGTAATACCCCGTTTCATTTTGGATTATTGGATAGTAAGTATTGATAATTGCTATTATTAAATTGTCTTTATTATTATTATTATTATCTCTATTAACTATCAAATTGCTATTATTTATATGTTATTAGTAATATTGTTATTATTAATATTAATTGTCTAAATATTATTAATTGTCAAATTGTAATTATTTGTCTAAATGCATATTTTTACTACCATTATTATTATTATTATTTTAAAATATTGTATGGGATATAAATATAGATAATTCAGATTAATTTATTGCTCGTCGTCAATCGCATCGCTCGGAAATTCTTGTAATCGCATTATCTTCATTCCAACCTTTTTGAGTTATTAAATAAGCCCAATCTTGTAAATTTTCTAGCCCTATGAGTATTCAATTTTCAGCTCAATTGATATATAATTGAGGCCCAAACTATGATACATTATTTTGGCCCAAGATTTATATTATGACCCAATTATACTTCTCCTCTTTCACGCGAGATCAAGCAACATTATCTGTTACACTATCTGCTCCGCAAGAACAGGTCCTCCTCCTCCCCGTTCAAATTTTTTCGGTTGCGATATTGTTGGTGAATCTCCGTGCACGTTCCCCTTTCAATTTGATCGTTCCTTATCCCTCTCTTCTACTTAAACCGTGCAGTACCCCCAAATCTCTCATCTCCCTCAATAACCATCGGACCTGTTACAGCAAATCGCACTTCACCATTGATTCAGGTGAATTCACCCTCCCTGTTCGAGCAATCAGTCGCCAGTGTGTTCCATAGCCGAGGTTGAATTCATCCGGCGGAGTAAGGACATGCAACCAGCCATCCTCCATTGACTCCGGCGAGACCACCTCCGCGCAGCTCCACCGTCACCGTCGCGTGTCTCTGTTCGCGTGAACAACCGCCGTCAACCTTCGTCACAGCAGGCTACCGTTGTGGGTAGAGTCGTCCGCGAGCAGCAGCTTCCAATTCCCGAGCCCTGTTCGTCCGTTTGGCCCCGTTTCGCTCCGACCGTTTTCTTTTTAACTCGTAGATTCCCGAAGACGGGTAATCTTTTCGAACCTTTTTGTTTTACTGTTCATAGAATTATTTGCTCGTTGAATCGCTTCATATGGGTTTTGATTTCGGCTTAATTGTTGATTCGTATAATTGTTATATATATTTCGTATGATTCGTGGATGTTCGGTAATGAACGGAACTCTCGATTTCGTTAAAGAAAATTTTGTTACGTTGCTGTGACTATATCGTGTTATTTCGGAGTCCCGTTTTGTCGTTTCGGAGTCTCGTTGTAATTTAGTTAAGGATTGTCTTGTTCGTTGTTTTCGAACCGTTAGGTGTCGTTTCCTATTCCGAACAAACCCCGTTTTTGAAAGGTTTTCGAACTCTGGAAGGGTCTTTATGTTGGGTAAAAATTTTGTGAAATTTAGCTGTTGAAACCTGTAGCTGAAGTTCTGTCCAAATTGCTTGTTGGCCTTGCAAATTTCACAGCTTTTGTTTCTGTTCAGTAGCAGTTTTCTTTTTCTAAACTTCAATTTATAAGTTGCAAGTTAGTCGCAACAGCTCGTGTAGCCCATTGGTGTCTGCCTACTACTCCTCGCACGTGGTCGCGGGTTCGATCTCCCTCCCAGCAACATTACATTTTTTCGCCCATTTTAGCTTTAATTTGGCGCGCGGGCCGCATGGCCCGAAGCCAGCCCGTGCGGCCCGTTTTCCCCACACTTTCTGGCCCGCGAGTGGCCCAATCCCAGCCCGCGTTTCCCAGCCTTTTTAGGACCAAATTTTCAGCCCAATTTGGAGGTCTTTTTCGGCCCAATTTGCATGTGTGCGGCCCAAGGGCAGTCTTGTCTAATGCTTGGCAGCTTGGGCCCAATTCGGTTTTTAGCCAAATTTTGTGTTCCGGAGCCCGTTTTTAATACCAATTTAAATTTTAAAAATATTTTAAAATGAGAAAAATTTTGGGAAAATTATTTTAAGTTCCGAGACCTCAATTTACTTCTCCGGGTCATATTTTTCAAAAATGAGAGAGTTCCAAGTCCACGAAAAATCCGATTAAAACCCGTAAATCTTAATTTTCATTAAGTATGGGTTTTACGTTAAATTCGAGTAGTGAGATAAATTATTGATAAATTATCTCGCTTAAATGTAGGTGTTTGAGGAGTCGAGCCTCATCCTACGTGCTTGCTTTTGTATGCCATTTTCTACCGAAATTTCCAGGTGGGTTGTAATTGTAAAAATTTCTATGCCTTAAATGTTAATTACTGTTTTATTTGTGGTTAAGGATGGCAGCGGTTCGGGTTCGGATCGGATGGAACCTCAGGGCACCCAAAACCAAAACCCAAACTTAAAAACCAAAACCAAAACCAAAACTGTTTCGGGTGAAAATCCTTCACCAAAACCAAAACACGCGGATACCCAAAAACCAAACGGATACCCAAAAAACCAAAAATATTATAATAAAACACCAAAGACAACAACATAAAACATGATAACTTAGAGAGTACCAGGCAACCAGTCACAACTTAGCAAGTACCAACGTACAGTACAAGCCATAAAGGTAGTAGAGTACATAGCTAAGCCAAGCCATGTGCCCAGCCCATGTCCAGACTCCAGAAACATAGAAATAGAAGTTCAAGGCCTTCAGGCACACACACATACACACATACTGTCCAGAATTATTTAAAAAAAACACCACTAGACACTTGAGGCATTCATCTTCACTTGAGCCACACACTGTCCAAAAGTACTGCCTAAGCGCAGAGGAAATTTTCACTTATATAGCTAGGGTTTTTGGTGGGCTTTTTGATGGGCCGTCTATTTTGGGCACCCAACGGAGCACCACGGGCGAAATATAGGATCCACACCAAAATCGAAGACTTTCGGGTACCCGAAACCGCAAAACCGTGGGTGAAATTTGAGAACCAAAACCGAAAACCGCAGAACCAAAAACCGCGGATATCCAAACCGAAACCGAACCGCTGCCATCCTTATTTGTGGTATGATCAAAGTATGCATGTGAATCATGTAGCCTTCGGTGTGAGCTGCATCGGCCACCGAACGGTTGTCCCCGTAGCTATAGAACGTACCTTCGGGTAGTCTCCCTTGAGAAGCCGTAAGACCAGGGCTTAGGTCCCTCGGCCGGTGATCCTCATTGGTAAGTCCAAGGCAAGACCTTGGCCGGTGGGGTGGTTTACTCCTACTGGCTGGCACTCGATGTAGGACCGGAGGGCATTCGATATATAGTCAGCAGTAGTCTATGCGTAGGTGTGCACATGAGTCTGATTATTGTATTATTGATGGGAAAATGAGATAGATTATTGTTTCGTATACATGTTGAGACCATACCTTTTGATTATTGATTACTGTTGATTGTTGACATTAATATTTATGGCATAGCGGTGAGCACTACTGTTTCCTATTGTGCTCATCCCCACCTGCTCTTCATGGATGCAGGTTAGATAGAGTGGCACGACGGAGGGGATGCGAGTGGTGGTCTTTAATTTGAATAAATGCTTCCGCTTTGAATTGAATTTGGATCTTATTGCATTATTATTGACTATTGTTTTTCTAGTATTAGATTATTGATAGGGATTATTTCCCTAGGATCATTATTGGATTATTGATTGATTATTGAGATTTTCTTATTGATTATGAGTATCGATAATTGCCGAGTATTGAGAAAATGTCAAGTATTGATTATTGATTTGAAAATGAGTAGCGCCCGAATATTGTTTTTGAAATAAATTCAAAAAATTTATTCTGATTTTCGGTAAATAAAAGTGGGGTGTTACAGTATTGGTGCTGATAAACTCGTCTCCGCTCATCAACCCTGGAAATAGAAGGACCACAGGAACGATCAGGTAAGACAGAGTTTTAATGTTAATATTTTTATTAATATTAATACATGTACAAATGTGCAAATATGTGTTTTTCAATCCATTGGTAGGGAAAAAAAAAAAAATTTGTACTTCAATATCTATTTTACGTCTATTCATAACATGTTTACACGAATATAAGTCTTTACCTCCTCCAAAAAATAAAAAGAAAAAGTATAAGCTCATACAACCTACACTATGACCCGTCAAATATTCCGCACCGGATCGCAAGAACGGGTTTCCCTCCACCATCAAATTTTGAATTTCAATTCTCTATTTTTTTTTAAAAAAGGAAAAAGCCGCAAAAGAGTGAAATAATAACTGGAGGGCCAACGGTCAGCATCCAGCCGTTGAAAAATTTAAATCAGAAGAAATCTCAACCGTTGAAATAAAAGTTAAAAAGAATATCCCTATTTTCTCGACCAACCTCAATTTATATTTATTTATATAAACTCCCCACTTTCACCACTACTCTCCCTATCCACCGCACGAACATTTTCACCAGTCGTCTTCGTATACGAACTGGTAATTCTTCCTTTCTCCCTCAGATCTCAAAAAAAAAAAAAAAAAAA
>CACSLK010020336.1:1339616-1362291 GCA_902706635.1 Striga hermonthica
AAAAAAAAAAAAAAAAAAGAATCTGGGAAGATTCCAGATTGAAGAGGAGAAAGTTTAAGTCTGATTTCTTCGCTTTTCATACTATGTGGAAAGAAATCTTATCCGTTGATTTTTCGTTGACTTATTCGATTGATTGTATGAAGACTTGGGACTATTTTACTCCCTAAGCCCAAATATGATGATTAATAGGCTCATAACTATTAATCACATGGACCAGGTTTTGGCCCAATTATATCACTTTTTATAAAAATATGTCAACTCCACACATTATTAATAATTTATATGTCATATTTTATACAGATTATTCTTATAGATTTTAACTTATAAATTAGTAATTATGATTGTTATTTATATTATTACCAATAATTAAATTTTTTAATTTTATTTAACCATCCAAAATATAAAACATGATATATATGCAAGGCGCTCATTGAAGATCACACATGTGATAAGGTTTGATTTCAAAAATTGTTATAATTCATTCCGATGTTAGAATTCATTTCAAGTTCCAGCGTCAACAGGTTCTCATTATAGTTTCTTATGCCATGAGTATAAATAAGATCCAGGGACAATCATTATCACAATTTGGCTTATTTCTTAACAAACCAGTGTTTAGTCATGACCAATTATATGTTGTTGTCTCTCACATTACTAACAGAAATAGTTTAGAAATCCTAATTTGTGGCGATGACGATGTGCTAAATAATCAAACCGTAAATGTTGTATATATGAACGTATTCAATAATATATAGATTTCATTTTCATTATATTTAGTAATTGGTAATTGCATGATCTTTCCTATATTATATAACTGAAATTTTAATCAAAATTTGCATTTTAAAAGGGATGAAAATAATAAAGCCCCGTGCATCGCACGGGATTTGTACTATGGATAAAGTGAAAACGGTTAAAAAAAAAAAGAAATATGAAATCTAAATATATAATTATAATTACTAGAAAATAATTTCATAAAACTTTTTTTTTTGTTTGTCTTTTTCTGTTACTTTTGCATTATCTAGACATGGCCACTGATCAAACTAGCCCGCAGTTCAGTGCCTAACCAGAATTGGGCCAGTTCTGGGTCCCATAATTGTAATTTTTTGAACCTCATGGACGGTTTCGAACCAAAACCGGAAGCGCGGTTCGACCTATTTTTATTTTTTTGAATTTCTTTACTTTAACTAATCATAATGTCATGATGTAATTGTATTTTTTTTTCAAACTATTTATTTAAAATTGTTATTTCTTTTATTTTTTAGCTCTTTAAGTATTTTTTTTTTTTGTTTGTTAAACTTATTTAACTATTTTTATGGGATAACCAAATCTTTTATATTTTAATTTCGTACATAATTGTTATAGTAATAATTTTAGTGTTATTGTATCTAATTAATTGGTCATAATCAGCCATGATTGCACCAATATAAAGATTAATATGGAAGTTAAATAGTGTATATTTATATCATTCATTTCCAATAATGATATAATTTGTAAAATGTGATATGCTTATTATCTAACTTATAATCCTAAATATTACATAAGCAGACAAATAATGTATAAAATTTTATTTACCGTTGTGCATGTGCACATGATCGAATACTAATAACTACAACTATTAGTATGAAATATAATTTCCAAATAGAGTTCAGTCACTTTTGGATATTAGTATGTAAGAGCATCTCAAATGCTCAAATATTATTGAGGTAATTACATTTCATATTAACACATTTATCAAAATCACAATTTTTTATCTTTCAATGTACAATATGATCATAAATGTTGCAATAATGTGGACATAATTAATATCTACAATGTAGAAAATGATATGATTAATCCATATTCTTCTCTGTACTCTAGCTAATCAATAAAGACGAGAGAATTATTTTTATCAATTCCAATCTATCTAATTACTTTATTAATTTTATTTCTTCTTTTTAAACATTTCAATAGTTGGTAAGTAGATAATATTGTAGTTAAACTACAATGTGCATTGGAGATAATTTTTTAATCTATTAATATATAATAAGGATTAACTTAATTCAATTTTAGAAACTATTTCCCGCCAAATTCATTAATTATAGCCTAAAAATAGTAAATTAACATAATTTCCTAAAATTGTTCTTAATTATTTCCGATTAACATTAATTTTTTTTATGGAATAAATCATTTACGCCATTATTTCCGATTTTTATTTATGGAACAAATCATTTTGTGGCTCCATTAACAAAACAACGAGCATTAATTGCACATAATTTTCTAAAATTGCTCTTATTTATTTCGGATTAACATTAATTTTTTATGGAATAAATTATTTTTTCACGCCAAGATTTCCGATTTTCTGTGACTTTATTAATAAAACAGCAAGCATTAATTGCAGATACTATGGAATAAATCTCCTCTTTTTAATTCTTCATATAAATCTCCTCTTTCAGGTCTCCATATAAATCATTTTATATGATAAAATCTTAACAATATCTTTCCATTTAAATAATTTTCATCAATCACTCTTTTCGGTACCAACGTGCTAAACAACAATTTGTATAAAAGGATATTCACTACCACGATTATTTCTTCACTTCATTCACAACGTTCAGAGAAAAAAAAAATTATATAGATAAATTTTAGAATACATCGATAATATAATGCCGCCGGTCTGGGATATACTCGATTCCGTGAGTAGGACAAACAAACTTTATTTGTGATTGAAAGCAGTCCGAATAATTGAAACGCATCACGAACGGGAGAGCTGGAACGCATTCCATATACTGTTTCATGATGAACAGATAAATATTATCATTAGTAATATCAATATTATTTCTAATATATTTATATTATGAATTTCATTGTTCTTCCATGTCCTTAAAGGTTATTATTTCTAATATATTTATTGTTTTATTATGTTTTATTGTCATTCCATGTCGTTGAATTATAAATTTTAGTGTTATTATATTTGTTATCGTGATATTACATCTCTCATTCGTTTGGATTAAGTAATATTTACACGCTTGAATTATTGAGTTCCAATTGTTGTTTAAAATAAAATATCGAATTCTTTTTTTTTCTTTTATGCGCTTAAAAAAAATATTAAACTTAATCAAGTAATCAACTAATTAAATAATATAATAATACATTTGGGAGATTCATTTCTATAAATTGTTTCTATAAATTAATTAATTGTGTTTCTATAAATTGTGTTTCTATAATCAATTAATATTTTATGCGTGTATAAATTTTTGTTTCTATAATAAATTAGATTAATTAACTATATTTCTATAAAGATTAAGCTTAATGACGTACATCAATTATTATAATGAATTAACATGTTTCTATATATCTATTAAAACTCTCTCTCTCTCTCTCTCTCTATATATATATATATATATGTATATATATATATATACATATATATATAATCGTTTAGTATAAAAATATATTTAAAAAACTCTATAAATTGCCAATGATTGTAAAACGGAAATCATATCTTTCATGTCGGAAAATTAAATCAAAAAACAATACTAATTCGTTCAGGTATCGGAAATTAAATCAAAAAACAATACTAATATGTACAGTAAAATAAAATTAAATCAATACGAACCAAATGCATATATGCGTTTTTGCTTTATTCAACACGTTTTATACTTTTGCAGATTTAATACAAAAATAGTTTATATCTTCTACACGATAAAATACAAATGTACAAATCCATACGATACATTTTGTGGCCGCATATTATGCAATTTTTTTGGAGTCTGACAACAAAAAAATAAATATTAATATTTCAATTCATCAATTAATTAAAGTTGGACGTAAAGATTAGTATTTACATTCCTATAAAATACCCAAAATCCTACACCATCCAATTTTTATTCTCTTTCAATAAGTTTGTAATTAAAAGCCACTCTCAACAATTAAATTAATTGAAATTAATATATATTAATTGATTCCTATATATATAAATAACATATTTTATCAACTTCTCCAATTCTTGTCTATAAAAAAAAATGCATAGAACTTTCGGAAAGTATTAAAAAAAAATGAGAGAGTTATTTGACACACTCCATGCTATTAATAAGCAGTTTTAATTATTGAGATGAAATTTGACGTGGAATCCAATAATTTTTTTGAGATCATCTTTCAAGATCGTGAGGTAATATTTTGATTTGTTATATCTGTATTACTAACATACGTAATTTTTTAATTTAACTTATTTTGTATAACTTCATATTGTAGGGTGCGTAAATAACTGCCATTATACGTTCTGCGTATATGTGTGCATTTCGAGGTGTATTTAAGCAAGGCGATATATATGCACTCAGGAAGTTTTTAATAATGTATAATTTTTTGTCAATGACGATTTTATGTTTACTTTATAAATGTCATACGTGTTATAACAACTTATTAATAAATGACCTTTTAATTTTTAAAATTTTTCCAAAAATGTACTAGCCCGTGCATCGCACGGGTTATATACTAGTTTCATAGTTATAAACATAATATTTTTCTTACATGGTTTTTAATACATTTAATTTATTCACATTTGTCAAAATTTATACTATTACAATATTTTAATTTCAAATACAGTACAATCAATTTTGGAAGGATAAGTACCAACCATTTTTTTTTATAATCTTATTACTGACAATATTACAGTTTAAAATTCATTATTGTGATAAGTATCAATATTTTTTTTCGATATTTTTGCCAATAAATCTTATAAGATATGCATGGAATATGTAAGAAATTCAAAAAATATTACTTATTGAATAATTAGGAATTTCTTTATAATGAGTTTAGTTGTAGAACATGCTAATTTTTTAAGCAACCGCATTACAAGCAAATAATTAAAATTTATTTTCATATGTCTTTGAAAAATCTAAAATTCAAATTATTTTTAAATTTCCTAATTCATTAAATCCCAACTATTTAGGATGAAATCTAGTTAATATTGCATACAAATATTTTTGTTTTCTATACATTAATAGATTAAGAATAAAATCCAACGTTTTGCTTTTCTTTTACAACTAGTACAACGCCCGTGTATTACACGGGTGATTGCTAATTTTTTATTAACATTTAAAATAAATAAGAGAAAGTAGTTAAAATTTAAGCACCTTTTATAAAAATATATATATTATTGCGCCTGCTAATTTTTTATTAACATTTAAAATAAATGAGAGAAAGTAGTTAAAATTTAAGCACCTTTTATAAAAATATATATATATATATATTATTATATATTTAGTATGACACTTTTTATTTGTGCGATACTTTTTATATATATACCTTTTATATATTATTATATATTTAGTATGACACTTTTAGTATGAGAAAAAGTAGTTGAAAGATTTTTTCTTACATGTGTTATATTATAATAATTTTTTTAACTTACAACATATAACTACATTAAACATAAATATATCAACTGAGAAATAATTTTATTTTTCTAATAAATTTTAATAAATATTATTATTTTTTATTATCATGAATATAAATATAATTTATTTATTTTATATATACAATATGGATGTCAAATCGAAGATCATCAAAATATGATTAATTTGATATATTATATATGTAAAACCGATAAGAAATACAAGAATTATCAACTTTTAAAATACATTTACAATTCAATAGTTAATTGAAGGAAACAAATCAAAAGTTAGGGATATATTAGTCACTCAGTACCTCACTATGTAAAATTACAAAAAAAAAATAAAGGGTTATATTAGTACAAGTGATATTAAAATACCTAAGTTAGCTAAATAATATTTATGGAATGTCCGAACCTAGGTTATTAATTATTAATATATCAGTATTATTTGTCCAAACCTAATTACAAAACATAATTATTCGCCAAGTAGGATTCTGAAGCACCAGAAGCAGCCACGAAGGCTCAGCGCATTCGAGAATTATATATAAGAGGGATGTTTATGAATGGTAAAAGAAAAATTACAAATGTGGTTGAAATACCTATTCGATAAATGATATATATATTCTAAACTATAAGAGCATCTCCAATGCTCAATGTTGTAGTGGTAAATTACATTCCACATCAACACATTTATTAACATCACAATTGTCTATTCTCGAATGTACAATGTGATCACAAATGTTGTTATGATATGGACATAATTAATGTCTACAATGTAGAGAAGAATGTGGTTCATCCACAATCTACTCTACATTCTAGTTGGCCAATGAGGAGAAGAGAGAGAATTATTATTTCTATTTTCAAATTATTTAATTAATTTTATTAATTCATATTAAAATTTTATTATTGGCAAGTAGATAATATTGTAATAAGGCAACATTGTGCATTGGAGATGATTTTTTAATTTAATAATTGTGAACTCAACATTTGTCCTACATGATTCACAATCTATTTAATTTTTTGACATTTGTCAATAAAATTTTTATAACAACATTAGAGCATTGGAGATGCTCTAATAATTAGTATATTTGAAATAATAGAAGATTTGATTTGTATACTTATAGTTAATATTAAAAAAAATGTCATATATTAGCAAATAAATTTCATACACGTACATATGAATAGGTTAATAGGGGTAACGCTCTCACTTTGTAGAATCGAAGTTGCCGTAAATCTTATTGATAATGATTTATGAATTTTATAAAGGTTTATTAATTGTCATTACATTACTCTCGAGGCTAAAAAGTAAATCAATGTTTGTTTTATTCTCACACGGTCCACCCACGATATAATTTATGCTCAATGTAAACTTCTTTTCAATGTTGACTTTAATTTGTAAAGTTTCAACCAAAAAAATTCCACGTGCTGATTTTTATTTTTAATTGATAAGAGTACCGAGAAATGTCGTGTGATGGGCGTTAGAAAAACACAAAGTCCCATCTAAGTACATTACCCTCATCAAGGATATGTACAAGGATGCAATGACGTGTGTCTGAACATGTGGGGCGATACCAACGACTTCCCAATTAAAATAGGACTACATCATGGGTCAACATTGCGCCCCTATTTATTTGCCTTGGTGATGAAAATGCCACAAGGGACATACAAGGTGATATCCCTTGGTTTATGCTCTTTGCTGATGGTGTGGTGCTAGTTGACGAGAGTAGGACATGAGTAAATAGAAAGTTAGAGTTGTGGAAGGACACGTTAGAGTCGAAAGGCTTCAGAATTAGTAGGACAAAGACCGAGTACATGACATGCGCTTTCAGCATGGCTACACATGATGATGGTGACGTTAGCCTTGACGGGCAAGTGGTGGCCAAGAAGGAGACTTTCCGGTATTTAGGATCGATGCTACAAAAGGATTGCGACATTGATGAAGATGTTAGACATAGAATTGCAGCCGGTTGGTTGAAATGACATCAAGCTTCGGGCGTTCTTTGTAATAAGAGGGTGCCACAAAGGCTGAAAGGTAAGTTCATAGGACGGTGATTCGCCCGGCGATGCTATACGGTGCTGAATGTTGGCCTACAAAAAGGCAACATGTCCAACAACTAAGTGTAGCAGAGATGCATATGTTGCGTTGGTTTTGCGGGCACACGAGAAGGGATAGAATCCGAAATGAAGATATTCGAGATAGGGTCGGGGTGGCTCCAATTGAGGAGAAATTGGTTCAATGTCGGCTGAGGTGGTTCGGACATGTCCAACGGAGGCCTACTGATGCACCGGTGCGTAGAGGAGTTCTACAGCGGGTCGATGGTGTAAAGAGAGGTAGAGGTCGGCCTAAACTCACTTGGGAAGAGTCGGTTAAGAGAGACCTTAAAGATTGGAATATCTCCAAGAATTTAACGGCCGTGGATAGGAGCGCTTGGAGGATAGCCATTAACGTGCCAGATTTGTGATTGTTGCTCCTTTCTCTTTTGCTCCAATCTTTTCCTTTTGTTTTGAGCCCTTTTTGTGTTTCTCTTACTATTGGTTCTCTTGTGTTTCATCTCTAGCCTACCCCAACTTGCTTGGGATTAAAATGCTATGTTGTTGTTGTTATCGTGACTAAAGAAAATATTTGTAGTTTGTGTGGTTTGTGAATATAAAAAGACGGTTTAAAGAGAATGAAGAGAACGAAATAAAAATCAAAATCGACTTGTATATAACGGTACTTCGACGAACACTACTATTGTTATATAAATGCCACATAAAATTTACACACACACATATATATATATATATTTTTTTTATTTCAAATATTTTAAATTTGTCATTTAAAAAAAAAAAATACAGTTGTTTGTATCTAACCTGTCAAGCCAATGTCTGGATTTTAAACTATTGACATATATATCTAGATACTACCTTGCCAAATAAACTATTTAGAAAGAAAAATAATAATCTATTAATACGTAACTAGCATTTTGTTCTTTTTTTTTTTTTTTAAAACATAGTTTATTAACTGTACATTGTACTAAACTATTTTATCGAGTGGTTTTATCAACAAAGTCCACATTTATTTATACTTCAAAATAGACAACTCGTCACAATATAAATTAAATATTATACTATATGTTTTCAATCTCGTCACAATATAAATTAAATATTATACTATATGTTTTGAATTTGGGTTTATTATTTTTGTAATTTATTGTAGGAGTATTGTTTTCCTACTTTTGGTGGACACATATTAATATGTCCACCGCTTATATGACATGTACACATCAGTGATGTATTTTTTTGAGCATATTAACATCATCAACGTGTGTATTCCACATAAACGATAGACATATTAACATGTGTCCACCGTTAGCGGAGCTTTACTCTTTATCTTTATCGTAGTCCACTTCTAGCCAAAATAGATCACGTAATAAAATCCAGTTGTCACATTGCTATTGAACATAGAGAACCACAAAAATATTCGGTAATACTGAATTGCACACCCAACGATAATATAACATCTATTTATAGCCCGTTACAAAGAACATTTAACTCCAACAAACATAAAAATCTCCTCCACCAAAATAATAATAATAATAATAATAATAATAATAATAATAATAATAATAATAATAATAATAATAATAAAAAAAGAATTATGAATATGGCCAAATTGTTTGCTTGGGTAATTTTTGCATTGGTTGCTGGTTGCTTGCTGCAGATATCCGTGGGCGTGAGTACTGTAGTTTATTATCTATGATTTAATACTCCATTCATTTATAAATAAATGTTGTTTTTTTTTTTTTTTAAAAAAAGATAAATTAATAATCCATGTCTTGTCTAATACTATTATCTGTTGAATTTCATCAACTCATATGTTAATATAATATTTAGTACTAATTATTCAATTTTTTTATAATTTTAGTTATTTTATACTTTGATTATTCACTTTTGATTTCCTTCAATTAATACATTTTTTATTATTCAATTTCTTCTTAAACTTCGATTATTCACTTTTGATTTCCTTCAATTAATACATTTTTCTTCTCATCTTTAGAAAAGTGTACGATTCTTGTATTCTATTTTTTCCCCTTCATGTTTTACCATCGTATCAATTATTCACGTTTATTATTTTATTATTCATTTAATACATCAACTTTAATCATTATATTTTATCTCATATTTATTTATAGTTCAAAATAATTTCATTCTTCTACCAATTTTTTTTTTTTTTCCAATCACCAACTCATTTATCCAATAAACAATTTTAACATTTTTCTTTTGTTAATTAATCTATATCTTATGACAGGTGGGTCATCATCCACCTGGCCAAGGTCATCATTTATCTTGCCAAGCCCATCATCCACCTGGCCATGGTCGTCATCCACCGGGCCAACACCGTGATGACTGCCCTGGCCGTAAGTGTACCACTTTTGTTGAAATACGCACCTTAAGAATTTATTTATTCAACGATATAATTTTCTTTTTTTCATCAAGCTATCACTGCAAAAAAATAAAAAATAAATAAAAAATATATATATAAAAACTATATTCTAGTTAAAAATTAAGCGATAAAACATTTTCAAAATGAAAATTCTAACATAAATTCTAGTAGTATAGCTTCCGTTAGAAAATTATAACGACTGAATATTTCAACGACATGTTTCTAACGTTTTATTGCCGTAGAAACTTCATTGGATTTTTTTTTTCTCAGCCATATTTAACTCGTTTTGGGAATTTTTTTGTTGGGATGGTAAAAAATTCAATGGATAACTCACTACATTAGAATATTTTGGTTGAAATTTTCATTAAAAAATCACACATAAAAAAAAAGCATTGGAATATGTTTTCATCGCAATGTCATCATTAATTTTTTGTAATGTATAATTCTAGTTGCATGCAGGCAGATTTTTATTTTTTTTCAAAGAAAAAACGGCTATATATTTACCAATTCATATATATATATATATATATATATCAATCACTACTTAATAAGTTTATAATCCAATTATTATATATATAATCACTACTTAATAAACTCTCATGATTAATATATTATTAATTACTATATATAAATATCAATCACTACTTAATAATTTATAATCAAATCTGCATATATATAGATAAGAATAACCATTTACTAAAAATAGTAGTAAAAAATTTTGGGAGCATTTAACGCATACTTTTTTTGGAAACTTTTTAAATATCTGCATTAATTGTTTTCACATACACGTTTCTAAATAAAATCAAATCAAGTATGATAAAAAAATATTATTACCTTAAATAATTTTATTAATATCTACAACAATTTCATTGATATCCATTATAATAAATTACAAATTTGATTTCTCGTGATTCATGTTGATAATATTTTGGTCAAGATGAATATTACAACATATTTTAAGTAACCATAATATTATTTTTATTCACAAATATTCACTTTTTATCCAATAATATTTATAGAAAATCCTAACAGATTAGGTAAAAATTTTTCTTTCAATTATTCAAGTGAAATCAAGTTAGTGAATTAATCTTTGCCAATGTAACTTTTTCTTAAGTCTTTATTTCATTATATACAAAAAAAAAATAATTATTTTTAAAATTAATATAATTTACCATTTAAGAGATAATGACCAGATACATTGAATAGTTTTACTAATAGTAAAAAATTAAAATTAAAATATATTAATTGTTCTTTAGAATTTATTTGTATATTATTGATAACGATGATTATTTTTTAATAACTATTATATTTTGATTTCTTTATATAATGAAATTCTTGTAAAATATATATTCTCTTTGCAGCGTATGCTAAATAAACTATAAGTCCCTATAATTCAAATTTAAAAATATCTTGATTATAGAAGGAATTGTGTTTTTGTCATTTGTTAAATTAAAGTTATTTAATTAGTATACAAAATTAAATTCGAAAAAAACATGTGTATATATTTTATAAAACATTTATACACTATTTTATTTTATAATTATTTACATATTTTAAATTGATTACATAAATAAATAATACTAACGTGCATTACATATTTTTTATTACATAAAATAAAAAGAAAAAGAAGACGTACAACTTTTAAAATTTTATAAATAATAATGACATCATATGACAACAAAGATAAAATAATAAATAAGTATTATATAGTGAACAAGAGTAAGTTAAACTGTTATTTTCTCTTATATTAAGGGATACATATAAATATTAAAATCAAATTTATTTTAGTATTGATATGTTAGCGATATATATTAATTATTTTTCAAGTTAACCATAACATGCTCATATCTAATGTTTTGTCTTGAAAAACAATGCTGATTAAAAAAGGTGAAAATAGATCATAAGCCTATATATTGTTTGTTAGACTTAACACGCTGATTAAAAGAGGTGGAAATAGATGATAATCCTACTATTTTGTAGACTTAAATTGAGAGTGTCTGTGAAAATAACTCATTTAAATATTGTCTTGTGCATCATACGAGTTACATACTAGTTATTATTATATATATATATAATCACTACTTAATAAACCGTCATCATTATTATATTATTAATTAGTCATTAATTACATGTATGTTTCCTGTACCAGCTCCACAACAGTGCGCAGATTGTCCGGATTTTTGTCAGAGGTGTTTCTCTACAAATCAAACAAAGTATAATAACTGCTATCATTGTTGCCGGGGCGATCCACAATGCACACCACTACGACAATGGCAATGAGAAATTGAGAATCAAAGAATCACAAGACTTTGATGAATAATCCTTAGTTATCACGAATGCCAATCACTGACTAATAAGTTGCATTACAATGCAATAATCTTACTTTGTACTTTTTTTTTTTAATCTTTCCTTCGGGTTTCCCATGTATTGCTTAACGTGCGTGCTTAATTCAAGTGAAGTGAATTTCTGATTAAATTTGAAACTGAGGTGAGAATTGTTAACATACAAAACAAATAGTAGTATAATTTTTCACACTTTGACTTTGACTAGTCAAGATGGCCGGGCGGTCCAAGGCCGCTAGATTCAGGTACTTGCTTGGAAGTGTATGGGATCGAACCCCGCCACTCACAACATTTTTTGGTTCTTTTAATACGGATACCTCCTATTTTTAATATATGTCGTTTTGAGAAGTTGCACGTTAATTAAGAATATTTTTGTGTCAATAATAACCTTGTTTAATGAAGATAGAGATGAATGTTTTGAGAAAAAATGAAGAGTGGATATGAAAAGGCGTAATGTATTTATTGACTAAATGAGGGTAATAATAGAAAAATATGTACAAAAGATCCAAAACGACATTTATTTGACAAATAGTTGATAAAGCTAGAATGACATTTAAAAAAAAATAGGAGGGAGTACTAAAACTAATGTATTTGTTTCTTGATGTAGGGAAGTACGAGAAGAATGATATGAATGAGATCACTATCTCAAACACAATAAAAATCAAACAAATCTTATTTCAAATTCATTTGATCTAGGGAAATATGAACAACAATATTTCAAATTCAAAACTTAACAAATTAACCAAACATATAACTTTTTTTTCGAAATGATAGATTCATTGAACTAAAACAAATAACTACAGCCGACTAAATAGCCGGAATGGGAGGACTACACTAGACAACCTAGAATCCACAACACACACTACAAGACTAAACATAAAAATAAAACTCCCCAAAGGCGAATAAGACAGCCTCCACAGGGTAATAATACAAACCTCACGAAGTGGATAAAACAAAGCACAACCTACAAAACAAAAACACGCACAAACACAACCACAACTAATAAACATAAACAAAATAAACTAGAGTCCTTCCCACAACAACGAAACCAAAGAGAACACCAACGATGTCGACACTCTTAAGCGACCACCCACACGGCGAGAGACTTGGTACAAGCCACAAAACCAGAAACTGCAGAAACATCGTCTAACCGGATCTTAGACAAAAGGATCCGACCCCTCACTCGGGTAGAACACCCAACAACCCGCAAACCAGAAACACAACAAACTCCACTTTCCTACTCCCGACGACTCGGGATCTGGCCACACGACCAAACCCAAACCATCTCCGCCAAAATCACCCATATGACACCAATGGAAGAGAAGAGCGAAAGAACGGAAGAGAGTGGAACCGCACAAATCTCGACCCGACCACCACCGAGAGGATGATTGGAGCCACAACCAACTCTCTCCACCTCGTCGGAAGTCCGCCAACGTCTAGACGCCGAAGAGCTGCTGGAAAAAGACTCTCCATGGCGCTAGGAAGAAAGCGAAATCCAAGGCCGAGCTCTGCCGCCTCACCCAAAGAAACAGGCTGTCGCCACAATCGACGGGATTCAGAAAGCTGGTCGTACGGCTCGGAGAAGTCCGACATCGTGATGGCCCGAAGTCCCTGCAGTGGGAAGACGATGAGTCGCGGCGATTAGGTTTTCTGCTTTCTTTTATCAAAGAGAGGGGAAAGGAGAAAGTTTATTTTTAGACTTCAAAATTCTCGTATAATACATAAATTACTTACTACTTCAAATTTTGGCCGGAAAAGGATAAATGTTGCCAGAAAAATATCAATTTTCGCCGGACAAAATTCACTTCTTTCACCGGATTTGTTGCCGCCGGAGTTCTTCTCGCCGGAGGACGAACCTGCAAAAAAATAATAAAAAAATGAAAACAAAAACAAAGGAAGTTGCCCGAGAAGGTGACAGGAGGGAGGGAGGGAGGGAGACGACGGGGAGGGTTGTTTGGTGGAGAAGAAGAGATTGGGAAAATATTTTATATATTGTGAAAACTTAATTATTATATTTTATCAATAAGATATAAAGTAATATCTGATCTAATTTATTTTCAACCTAAGTAAATGCCGTTTTGGATTTTTTGTACATATTTTTTCATTATTACCTTAATTTAAGTAATAAATACATTACGTCTTTTCATATTCACTCTTCATCTTTTTTCAAAATATTTATCTCTATTTTCATTAAATAAAGTTATTATTGACAAAATATTCTTAACCCATGTGCAACTTCTCAAAATGACATATATAAAAAATAAGAGGTAGGGTGGCTTATTTATTTAAAAAAAAAATTAAGTAGACAAAAAAAAAAAATGGGTAGAAAAAAATCGAACATACGTATTCTCGGAATACGTTTTCCTAATTAAAATTAATTAAGTAAAACGTATTACAAGAATACGTTTTTATTTTTTTTCTAAATTAAAAAAATAAACACAAAATTCCTTTAATATTCAAATATAAAAAAAAATAATAAATATAAAACGTATTGTGGTAATACGTTTTATGGTAAACGTACTTCCATAATACGTTTTTAAATACCGAAAACGTTTTTAAAAGTACGTTTTTAAATTGTCGGTAATCGTATTCTAGGAATACGTATTTTGAATTAAATAAAAAAAAAACTGTCGGTAAACGTATTCTTGGAATACGTTTTTTGAATTAAATTTTAAAAAAAATTTCTTCCATTTCATTTGCAGAGCAGCGAGCAAAGAGCAAAAAAAAAAAAGAAAGAGAAGCGAAAACAATAGAAAAAAAAGAACTCGATCCAATTCTCACCCCGGCGTGAACCGACAACAACGACACGAGACTCCTTTTCCGGTTAATTCATTCGCACGAGGTATATTGGCTTATCTTAACTTTTTACAATGGTTGGAGTTGTTTGAAGATTGAGAATTGTTATAATATGTTTGAATGTGTTAGTGTTTGAAGATTGTAAATTACTAATTGAATATCGATTATGTATGTATGTTAAATTCGAGATTGGAATTTTGTGTGTAAATTGTCAATTTTGTATTGTTTGGTTGTTGTTGGGGTTAGGGTTTTTGGAAATTAGGGCTTTCAATTTATCCGAATTATAGATAAATTTGATGTTATTGTTCGATAAGGGTATTAGGTTTTGGAGGATTATATGATTGGTAATTTTTTTTTTTTTTTGGTTGGAGTAATAAAATGTGTTTTCATATTTAGACATTATTTTGTTGTAATTTGTAAAATATAAATTTTTTTTGTGTAACAGGTTATAAATGGCGTCTACCGGTCCCTACATTGTTAATGTGTACTGGAAAATTCCTAAGAGTGAGTTAGGAAATTTTTCGAATTATTTGGCTAGTCCGGATTGTTTATTTGTTCTTAATAGAATAATATCATATGAACAATTGGTAGATATGATTTACGAAAATGGTGGATTTCGTGATAGTTGGACAATTTCGGATATTACTTTGATGGTCAAACAACCGGATGGTTCGTTTCTTCCCACAAGACTGAATAATGATAGTACTCTTTCGTGGATTTACTACTATCCTCCTATGTCCTTTGTGTTTTGTATATTGTGTTGGAAGCAAACACACAGGTTACACATGTTGAGGATCCTACGCTATCATATGGTTATGGGGGAATGTTTGGTTGTGAGGGTACGTGGAGTACGCATGCCGGTAATTTTGGTGAAGGGACGAGTAATTTCGGCGAAGGGACGAGCTTTACCATGAGAGGACCGGACATTGAGGAAGAAATTGTTGGAGATGAAGATTTCAGTCCCGGTGAAGACGATTTAACTGATGAGACCTCGGAAACCGAATCAGACAGATCAATTAATGAGGAAAGCGAACAAGAATTCATTGAAGAACACCCCTTTCCAAATGAAGGCCTCCACGTATATCGCAGAGATGGGTGAGTGGGACCCGTCGTGTGTAGACAGGGACGAGTATGCCTTGCCACTCTGGAATGGGCATGTCGAGACTATCCGTTTGGGTACAGTTTTTCGTATCAAGGAAGAAGCTCAGACTGGTGTTATGGCATAGAATGTTGAGAATCTTAGGGCGGTCCGGACAAAAGATTCCAACAAGAAGTCGTTCAAAGTTGTGTGCAGATCGGCTAAAGGTGTACCATGTATGTGGAAGGCTCGGGTGAGTCTTAATCCACGGGTGCACGACATGTGGGAGGTAACCGAATGGACCGACATGCACACATGCATGCAGGTGTTCGAGAGAAATGACCACAAGAATGTGACGGCCACCATGATCTCAAATCTTCTGTTGCCTAAGATTCAGAAGCAGGTGACCTACAGTGTGGAAATGGTCCAGGTCGACGTAAAAAGTGCTTGGAGCGTCGATGTGAGCTACAAGAAGGCGTGGCACGAGAGAAAAAAATCCATCGATCGTCTGTATGGCACGTGGGAATCGAACTTCGCACAACTCCCCCAGTAAGCAAAAATTAATTACCAATGTATTTACGTGTTTGTAACTATATTTATTTATTTATTTATTTATTTATTTATTTATGGGTACTTTTTATAATTTTCAGGTTTTTTGCTGCCCTTCAAAGGGCGAATCCCCGCACAGTCGTTGAGTGGGAATGGCAGGATGGGGAAATAGCTCGTTGTTCTCGAGACAGAGAATTCAAATTTGTCTTCTGGGCGTTCGGGCCCGCCATTCGAACCTTCTATCTTTGCCCGCCGATTATTAGCATCGACGGCACGCACCTGCGAGGTTCGTACAAGGGGAATGTACTTGCTAATTGCAAATGTATTTTCTATTTTCTAACATACAATAGTGTCTGATAAAAAAAACATATGTCCAACTGAGCAGGTTCGTACAAGGGGAAGCTGCTTGTTGCCATAGTACAGACTGCGAATAAGCGTCTATTGCCAGTCGCGTATGCGATTGTGGACGAAGAAAACACAGCTAGCTGGTCCTTTTTCCTAACACATCTGCACAATCATGTCCTCTCCGACAGGCAGATATGTCTTTTTTTCGACAGGGACAACGATATATTGAGTGCCGTTGGTTTACTGGAGGCTTGGCACGAAGCCCATGCATTTCATCGGATATGCCTTCGACACCAATAGCTGGTTACACCGGGTTATTGTCAGAACTGTTATGACACAAATCAAACAAAGTATAATAACTGCTATCATTGTTGCCTGGGCGATCCACAATGCAAACCACTCCGACAATGGCAATGAGAAATTGAGAATCAAAGAATCACAAGACTTTGATGAATAATCCTTAGTTATCACGAATGCCAATCACTGACTAATAAGTTGCATTACTATGCAATAATCTTACTTTGTACTTTTTTTTTTCCTTTCGGGTTTTCCATGGTTTACTTAACCTGCGTGCTTTGACCTAGCTACATATATATGTCTCCCCAAGTTGGAATGAAAGTTTGATTTGGTTCTCCTATCACGTTTCATATTAATTCAAGTGAAGTTTTGATTAAGTTTGAAATTGAGGTGAGAAATTGTTAACATGGTTTTAATTAAAATATATAGCATAATTATTTTTCACTTCAATTGCTACTAGTCAAGATGGCCGAGCGGTCTAAGGCTCCCGATTCACAGCGAGTATATATGTGAATACTCTTGATGTAGAACGTGAATTACGAAAGGGAACAAAAGAGAATTCTCTCTTCAATGAACACGCCAAAAGTATCAGATTTCTTCAATTCATCAATAATCCTTCTGCTAGATTGAGAAAGACAAGAATATATAGCCTAAGACCACCCAAACCCCTAACTTCCTAGACAAGATAAATCCCATAAATAATTATTCTCCTAATCCTAAATAACTTACAATTAAAAAAAACATAATAATAATAATAATAATAATAATAATAATAATAATAATAATAATAATAATAATAATAATAATAATAATAATAATAATAATAATAATAATAATAAAAAGCCATAAGATAATTAATTAAGCTCCGGCATCCAATGAACTTGTCCAGAAAAATCATCGCGAGCTCGTCTTCGTCGAGAAGAAATCACCCTCGAATCTTCAACGCGCTCGTCTTCTTCGGAGTCGTCGACATGCCAAGGAGCCGATTGTGCCACGTGGAAAACGTCCGAGAAATGCACATGAGATGGCAAGCTAAGACGGTAGACATACGGAAGGAGCCGAACAATAACCTCATATGGGCCGACTCGTCCGTCCGTCCGGGAAACAATTAACCCACACAAAGTCGCCCACATTAAACACCTCCGAATGATCGTTTACTGAATTGTACACCCTCTCACACGCCCCGCCACGGGAAATAAATAAGGTCGTCGATGGGGACACCGACATCGAATGGAAAGCTGCAGGATGCAAAACTAAACGGGCACCGTCAAATGTAAACTCATACGTGTTAAGACGCCCATCATGCACCACGTCTCTATCAAACTGCCAAGGACGACCAACAAAAGGTGCCACGCATCCATAGGCACATTGTCACACCACATTTCATCCTTATACGAAGAGCCAATAGAAAAGGATACCAGTACACGACGTGTAACAGAGACAACGTTGTCATGCTGTATCCATGCAACAGTGTATGGATCCGGATGTGGCTCACTCATCAATTCCAGTTTTTGAACGGCTTCAACCGAGACCACGTTCTCGCAAGAGCCAAAATCAATCACAAAAAAAGGCATTGGAATATGTTTTCGTTGCAATTTCAAAGGAAAAACGGCTATATATTTGCCAATTCATATTTTTACATTTTCTATCTTACCAAAACATACAACTTTCTAAACAATATATATATATATATATATATATATATATATATATAAGTGCACTCAAATGACAATGAATCACAATGAAAGAAATAAGAATATGAGAATGAATCACAATGAAAAAATAAGAATAAATCTGAATAATTGGATACATCAAAGCAATGGTTAAGATAAAGTCAAATTTCACTAAATAAGGGTCAAACATGAAGTCAAATATATATGTTTGACCACTCATTAAGGGTATATGTGTCAGTAAACACAATACTCATGGACCCACCTATTACACTCACCCAAACTCACGTCACTCACCACACCCCACCTGCCCCACCTACCCCTCTCACACTTCACACACCTACTCGTCTCTCACACACTCCATACACACACACACACAGTGTACACATACAATATCTTGTCGTAGGACACCACCGATCAGCCGTCGTCGCGCTTTCGCCTACCGTAGACTGAGAAGGCCGCCGACAACCAGTTCCATGGCAGCTTTGCTGCATGCAGCTACGATTCCGTCGAGATGCAACCGCCTCAAACACCTAAAGCCCGCCACCTGCCGCCGCGCCTCCGCTGACCGTAGCCTGAGAAGGCCGCCAACAACTGGTTCCTCCGCTTCAGAGCAGCTCTATCGAACGCATCTGCGATTTCGACGAGATGCCACCACCTCAACCAGATAGAGCCCGATGCCTGCCGCCGTGCCTCCGCCGACCGAGCCTGAGCAGGCCGCCGACAACTGGTTTATCCCCTCCAGTGCAACTCTGCAGCATGCCGCTGCGATTCAGACGAGATGCCACAGCCACAACCCCGAGAACCACCATTTTGCCGCCATCGAACGAGATAATATGGTGAAGGTGTGGTGAAGAAGCTAGCCGACTTTACTAATGGCGATGCTCGCCGGCGGCAATATGGTGAAGGTGTGGTGAAGAAGCTGTGTGCCTGTTTGGGGGATACATATTTGAGTTTAGTGACACGATAGTGAAAATTAGATAACTTGTAGGGACCATTTTTTAATTTTAAGAATTATAATTATACTTTTTATTAATTCATGTGTTAAACATAATTTATAAAAACACATAATAAATGTAGGATAAAAAAAATTGTACAACATGTGGATGGAACAAATATGAGTGTAAAAAATATATTAACAAAATAATTTTTTTGTGGTTCGATCAGTTTATTTTGTTTTTGTTTTAAATAAAGTTGACATCGATATTGTTCAATTTATTAGTCATTAATGTGTAATCTACCTAATTATATTGTGCACTAATTTAGTCGCTATTGAAATTGAACGTCATTTTGGGTTTATCGGGTTGATTACCAAGTTACTCTAAATATTCAAAATAATTTATTTTTTACTTTATAAAATAATATGTAGTATTTTAATAACCTTTTATAATATTTTTTTATAATTTTTGTAAAAAGGAATAATATGTTAAAAACCAAAATCGATAATGTGCATACCCATAGAAACTAATGTGCATTTGGTCTAACATTAGTGTCCAGTCAGATGAGCGAGTAATTTTTATGTGCATTTTAATTTTAGAAAAATTTAATAATGTGTACTATTTTTATTTAATAATCTATTATTTTTATTTAATAATCTATTGTTTATATTAAAAATACATTCAATATTTTAATAATTCAATTTAATTCAATTTATCATTTGAATCATTCCAACGCAAATTTCAACCAAACTATTCTTTTGAAATGGGTTTTTCTTTAGAATTGTAGATGGAGTTTGATAAATATTCCAACAAATACCTATTTTTCTAACGATTTTTTTTTTTTATTTAAGAATTTATGTTGAAATTTTTATTTACATTCATATTTAAACCGTTCAAAAATTTATTATTGGAATCGACTATCAACTGTTATTTTCAATGAAAAACGCATTCCAACCTTGATTTTTTTTTTTTACAACTTACGATAGAATCTATTGAAAAACTTCATTTTGTTGAGTATATTTTTGGGCATGTGGTAACCGAGCTACCCGACTCG
This sequence comes from Striga hermonthica, assembly GCA_902706635.1. Taxonomy (NCBI): domain Eukaryota; kingdom Viridiplantae; phylum Streptophyta; class Magnoliopsida; order Lamiales; family Orobanchaceae; genus Striga; species Striga hermonthica. The sequence continues at coordinate 1,360,480 of CACSLK010020336.1, forward strand.
GGTCGTTCTCAAAGAAAGGCTATTCGGAGCTTCGTTCACTACCTAGTCGTCAAAATCACACAACCGAAAAGGTCCTAAACATGCTAATCGCTTGAATTGAGGGTTGATTTAAGCTAAATTAATCTACGAAATTGAAATCGAAAGCAAGTAAAGCACGCAAGAATATTAGAGAGATCAAGGGGGAAAGAGCGACTTTGGTTCACCGGAGTCATCATGATCAAAAGCACGCAAAAATCCAACTATTGCCATGTTCGCTAAAAACCTTAGGAAGTCAAATCAAACTCTAGCATGAATCGAGCAAGAATTCAACTCCTATCACACTTAGTCAAACATTCATGATCCAAAGCAACAATCTTTCCTTCCAAAATCACAAGCACAATATCAATTTACTAAAGCAAGAAAGATATACGAGGTAATGGGGCTTAAGACTAAGTTACCCACTCCAACATGCACTCGGGAGAAGAAACGGAAACAAAAACTTGAAACTTTGCTCAAAACAATGTCGCCGGAAGTTCGCCGGAAAACTTGATTCATAAAGCTCCAAACCAAAATAAAAAATAGAAAAAGGAAATAGAGGGGATTTTCCTAACTTGAAAGTTGGGAAATGAGAGTTGTCTTCAAAAATACAAAGCAAGATGTCTTTATATAGCTACACCACAAAACACACACTAAAACACGCACATTTAGTAGATAACTCTCGACCACGCTGCAATTTATGCGAGCACGCGAGCAGGGATGTGCACGGGCGCACTAGGTGCGCCACACTCTCGACCTCGCGCTCATTTCCCCGAGCATGCGGGCAGGCGGACGCACGGGCGCGCACGGCAGATGGCGACACTCTCGTGGTCGCGCGCAGATTCGCGAGCTCGCGGCGTGTACGGGCTGCTGGGGGAACTCTCGACCTCGCGCTCGATTCCGCGACCGCGCGAGCGTGCACTGCGCTGTGGACGTGTGGAGCTCTCGAGCTCGCGCCCGTTTCCGCGAGCGCGCGAGTATGCATTGCGCTGGGGACACGCGGGGCTCTCGATCTCGCGCTCATATCCGCGAGGGTGCGAGTGGGGTAGGTGGCGTGCGACAGCGTGTGTGCGTGCGGGCGTGGGCATCCGGCTTGACTAAGACTCGATATACTCGGTTGCAATGGTTCATCCGAAATGGCTCGGCACTTCTCAGAATTCTCGGAGACTTCGCTCGACTCTCCTCATTCATTCTCGGAATAAACCTGAAAATTAAACCAAAACACGGAAAAGTACGCCAAAATATAAAATAAAACAAAAAACACAAAAACACACGAAAAACGATAAAATGGACCGGATGACTCCAAAACGAACCTAAAAATGACTCGAACACACATATAAACACATGAAAATAAGCACAAAAACATAACAAACAACTCCCCCACACTTAGCTTTTTGCTTGTCCTCAAGCAAACAAAATAACAATTAGCTTGAAGAGATATATCGAACGGTCCAAGATTAACGAACATGCAAAATAGAACTCTCATTATCATTCGGTTATCCCAAAATCAAAATCCAATCCGATACACGGTTCCCACATAATGAATCAAACAAAACAAAAACTCGTCCAAAGTCATCCCACAAATGATTGCTCGAGTCAAACTCCTTCATTCACATATACGTGCAAAAACCATAAATGATCTACAAAACATGAAATAATAAGCATGAGATCAATAGGCCAACTCCCCAATTTTCTTCTTCTTCTTCTTCTTCTTCTTCTTCTTCTTCTTCTTCTTCTTCTTCTTCTTCTTCTTCTTCTTCTTCTTCTTCTTCTTCTTCTTCTTCTTCTTCTTCTTCT